>CABHPQ010171307.1:18036-44378 GCA_902168405.1 Peromyscus aztecus | reverse complement strand
AATGGTTTGTACAGTCTGATATTCAGATGTCACCACAATCCTTCCCAAAACACATGATCAGGTCTGACACATCAATATCCCACTCCTGGTACCAATTTCTGCCTTAGGGTTTCTATTGCTGTGAAGTGACACCATGACCACAGCAACTGTTATAAAGGAAAGTGTTTAATTGGGCTTGCTTACAGTCAGAGGTTTAGACCCTTATTGTCAGGGCAGGAAGTATGGCAGCACACAGGCAGATATGGTGCTGGAGAGGTAGCTGAGAGTTCTACAACCAGATCAGCAGGCAGCAGGAAGAGAGAGTGAGCCATTGAGCCTGGTTTGAGCTTCTGAAACCCGAAAGTGCACTCCCAGTGACATACTTCCTCTAATAAAGCCACACGTACTCCAACAAGGCCACAGGTCCTAATCCTTTCAAATAGTGCCTCTTCCTATGAGCCTACGGGGGTCATTTTCATTCAAACTGTCACAGGAAAGAAGGGTTTATTTTTCTTACACTTCCACATCATAGCCCATCATCAATGGAAGTCAGGGCAGGAATTCAAGGCAGGAACTGATGTAGAGGCCATGGAGGAATGATGCTTGCTGGCTTGCTCAGCCTGCCTTTTTTTTTTTTTTTTTTTTTTTTTTTTTTTTTTACACCATCCAGGACTATCTTCCTAGGGGTGGCACACACATGTCAATGATTAATGAAGAAAACACACCAAAGACTAGCCTACAGGCAAATTTTATAGAGAGTTCCTCTTACCAAACGAATCTACTTTTGTCAAGTTGGCATAAAATTTACCAACGTGGCACTCCCTCTTCGGTCTGGGTGGAAGAGGCTAAAGAATCATCCAGAGTTTGCCGAGGCTTGTGGTGGCCAAAAAGTCCAGTGCAAAGTGCTGGAAACAGCTGGAGCTGTGCCTTCAGGCACTGGCATTGTGCTTTGGCAGCAAGCAGCTGCAATTACTGAGTAGCTTCCTTCTTGCATCTGTGGGGGATTCAAAACATCTGGTGCCAGCATGCGGGCAGTCTAGCTGGCCACTTAGCAGATAGTCCTTTGCTCAAGTCAGCAAGGGCACAAAGAAAGAACTAGTTAGAGTCCATCCCTTGACTTCTAAAGCTTATTTAAAGGAAAAAAAATAAACACCAGCAGGGGTGCTTATCACAAAGACCATACATTAACAGTAACAGTTATTTGATAGTATTCAATACTGCCATAATGATGTTTAACTCTTGTTCTAGAACACCCAGGAAGAAATGGGTCCTTTAAGTCTGTCTTGAAGGGACTGGTGTTCACATTTTATCCCACATACAAATGTGGCTATGATCCTTTGTGCAACCTATCCCTTTGTGTGCCTAAAACAAAAGAAGGAAAGGAAGAGGGAGAAGGAGATAGATGAGGGGAAGGGAGCTCTGGAGGGCACCTAGGGCTGCAGGTACATCCTTGGCTGGAAGAGGCAACGGCTTTGGCAGCATCGGGTAGAGAAGGCCTCTCTGAGCCTGCTGACCTCATACCAGTCCCTCATCCTCTGAGATTCTTCCTGCCTCACAGATAGGGTTGGTAGTGTGGTTGGGCAGGTGGGGCTATCTCTGAACTACAAGTATCTCAGAAAGTTCTGCAGATTTGGCATTTGTCCTGTGCTGTGGAATAATCCTCTTGTACACTGTAAAGACTTGTCACTCAAATTGGTTTAATAAAACACTGATTGGCCAGTAGCCAGGCAGGAAGTACAGGCGGGACAACCAAACTAAGGATGATGGGAAGGAGAAGGACAGAGTCAGGAGTTGCCAGCCAGATGCAGAGGGAGCAGGAGATGAACCATGCCATGCTAATAAAGGTACCACCACATGGCAGAGCATAAATAAGGAATATGAGTTAACTTATAAAGTAAGAGCTAGCTAGTAACAAGCCTGAGCTATTGGCGGAGCCTTTACAATTTGTATAAGCCTTGTGTGTTTATTTGGGAATAGGCAGTTGGGACAGGAAACATCCAATTATAGTCTTAGGCCACTGACATTCTTGTTTATGGCCCTTTGGCCAGAAGCTGTCAATCTAGGCCCTATTAGCCACCCGAGGCCAGGTCAGCTCTTATATCAAACCTGGACTAGCAGGCCCAGGGGTCTAGAGGGTTCCCTCAGCCTGCCCACATCAGGCTGACCTCTGACCTCTTTGTTTGCTAGACATTTGCTCAGATGAGCTCACACTTCAAAGTTTTCCCATAAAATAATGTTTCCTGACTTACTTAATGATAAACTGACTTATCAAAATTATAAAAAAATGTGTAAAATAGAAGAAAATATAAAAACACTCCAAAATATTAAGAGCTGTCAAGAGCTATAGCAATATAATAGCCATGACCTTCTGGCCTGCCTTTGACCTTGTAGCCTTCCTTGAGTTTATTTGCTATTCAGGCCTCCTTCTGGCTAGCTCGTGCTTGCCTCGTGCTATGGTGGTGATAGGAAAAGGCAGAGTCCCCCAAACCACCCTGATACTCTTGCCCCAGGAAGGAAGCTGGCAAAACTGTAACAGGCAAGACCAGCCACCAGCACAGCCTCCCTTTGTGATAGTTCAGGCTTTCAGAGAAAGTCAGGCCAGTGTCCAGCCAAGCGGTGTCCAGCCAAACTGTTTCCCGCCTGGCCATCGAGGAGAACACTGGAATGAAGTGAGAATTGTGCAAAGAGTTGGTAAGCAGGCAACCTGAGGTGACAGCTCAAGCAGAAAGCTGAGCTAGCACTAAAGCCCTAAAGCAGAAAGAGCTATTAACTAACTGCTAGGGCAGAGAGCTGTGAGTGAGGCCACAGTAGTGGAGAGGGGATCATTGCAAGGCTGAAAGGTTCAGTCAGGACGAGCAGAGGGCATGTATGTAGGGTGTGAGTCTTGCCAGGCAGCCTGACTGCAAGCATCATCTATCTGTGTTCTGACTTCCTTCAGGTCTCTGCACTCTGGAGCGAGTTTGTCACCAAGGGAAACTGGCTGTTGGTTAGAAAACTATGTGAATGAGCCTTTGGAAAGTCTAGGCACAGTCTAAACAGGAGGGTCCAAGAGACCTCAGTAAAGGGGGCATCTGGCAGGGCCAGTGAATCGCTCAGGAGGGCTTGAGACTAGGGAGGGGAGGAACTGTGACCAGCTACATCTGGTTTCACCTTAGTGGCTCTGTGGCCAGAAAGTGACATTTCATTTATTTCTGTTGCTTCTTCCTGCTCTTTCTCCATGCCTCTGGGACATTTGTCTTTTTATTGGTGTCAGAGTTTTGCATCTGTTGCAAATATTCCCTCCTCTTGGTCGCTTGGCTGTTAATCTACTGAAAGAATTTTTGAACGTCTCTCTGTGTGAAAATCACAACCACTTAAATTTATCCATACTTTTCTCTGATGATTATTCTTCAGGCTTATGCTTAGAAGTTTGTATCAGGCTGAGTGTAGTGGGATAATCCCAGCACTTGGGAGTCTGAATCAGGAAGATTGTGAGTTCAAGGCCAACATGGGCTACATAATGAGACTGTGCCTCAAAAAGCAAGGGTTGGGGATGTAGCTCAGTGGTAGAGAGCTTGCAGAGTTTATGTATGTGAACATTTTCCCCTTGTAACATCATTTTTATTTTTCTTTAATCCAGCTGGTATTGATTTATATGAATACTTGGAAAAGATACAACTTCATTTTCTCTAAATAATGAACTATCCCATAATTATCTGAATTATCTCAGAGATAGCCCCTGCACATAACTTGCGCAGCAGAGTTCTGGTGGAAGGCACTTCACATTGCAGATAATAAAGGCTGAGCCTATAGAAGGCAGGAGAGCAGAGCTGATCCCCAGGCTGGGGGAGAATGAGGAGTAGCCCTGGGGCCTAGCCTCAGGGAGCCAGGACAGCTCTGGGAGTATAGAACAGTGTGAACTGTTCAGGGGACTCCTATGTGGGCTGCAGTCCATACTGAACAGCCAGCACATTCAAAGTGGCCTGGAGGGGACACAGCAGTGTCAGAAGGCTGCCTGCCCCCCTCCTTTCCTAGTTCCCTCTGTTACCAAACCAACTCTGCATGCAGCCCACACAAGGGCCTGTTGGCCACCACAGGGTAGGACTGGGATTTCAACCCAGCACCCTGCTAAACTATAATTTAAATTGATTTAAAACTAAGGAGTTGTAAAATCTTTATAATTCTGAAGTGAAAAAATAAATTAAGTCAGAATTCTTTATCTTGCTGAGCTAAGCAAGCAACATGAAAGACAGACCCAGCAGCACCAAGCAGGACAGATTAGAGCCAGGGAGAAACAAGTTTGCTCTCAAGGAGGGAGCCAGAGGATCAACGCTTGACCAGACCAGTCAAAGCAGCACACAGAAGTTCCACTCAAAACAAGGCACAGTGGACATGATAGGCCGCTGCTTCCAGAAATAGTCAGATAAGGTGCAAAAACAATACCTGAGATACTTGAGAGCTATGCAAGCGACAAAGGTTTGGGACAGGCAGACCCCTTGCAGACAAACTGCCTGTCCCAGATGTTACCGATGTTACCACACCATCATTTCCACTACCACCCAGCCACCCACTTACCCATAACCCACCCTCCAGTACTGGCTGAGCACTGGTTTGGCCTGACGAGGATCCTCTTCTAGAAAGAGAAACCACTAGAACTTCCAGTGCTTGCTCCAGCTGAATAGCTAGTCTGGGGGCCCAAGGCTTTCCTGGTCTTGAACGCACAGACATCGTCTTGCTTCTGTCTCCCAAGTGCTGGGATTAAAGGTGTGAGCCACCACACCCCACATATTTAACTATTTTTATTATTGTGTGTATTCCTGTGTACATGTGTGAATGTGTGCACACGTGTGCCCTGGCAGGCTTGTTGGGGTCAGAGAACACTTTGGACATGGTCATCTGCCTCCACAAGGCTCTGTCTGTCTTGACTGCTGTCATGTGATAGGCCCTGACCCCACCTTCTCATGAGAGCAAGAGACCCTCCCAAGTGAAAGATAATGCCACCTGGTCCTCACTACTTCCACCATACACAATGTAAAACACAATCAATTATCACCAGACATGGCAGAGGCAATTATAAAGGAATAATTATGACTAATTGTTAAGAGAAAAGAGACAGCCGGGTGATGGTGGCTCATCCCAGCACTTGGAAGGCGAAGGGAGGGTAGCTCTCTGAGTTCGAGGCCAACCTGGTCTACAGAGCAAGTTTCAGGACAGCCAGGATTGTTACACAGAGAAACCCTGTCTCAAAAAACAAACAAACAAAAAACCAACAACAACAAAAAGTCCTTTAAAAAAGAAAAGAGACAATAGAAGGAGGACCACCACAAATCCAGTCCTCCCGGATCAGCCTCCTGAATGCCTGGAATACAGGTGTGCACCACCACTCACGACGTGTTTTCCTTTGAGATGTGCAAGTGTTATGGTGGTGGACGTGACTCCACTTGTTTGTAAGAACTGCTTTTTTTATAGTGAATTATTTTCGGCAACCAATTGTTTAAGCCATTCTATGCTTTATTTATTTCAAGACCCACTATAAGTGTTTTAAATTTCAAGATGTGCCCGTCCTTTCTCTGGTGTCTTTATTTCTCAGCTGCCAGCATTGGAGAACGGGAATAGACTTCTCAAGCCCACATCCATACAGATGTGCTTTCCTCTAGATTCCTCGGGTCTCTCTAATCTTTCCTGTCACACTCTTCATGCTTACATGACTTGTAGACAGCTTCTCTGCTTAAAAAAAAAAAAAAAAACTTACTTTATGAAGACATCTTATTTATCCTTGGTGCTCTTGAGTCCATGTTTTCTTGGTTTTTAAATGAGAGTACAAAGCAGGCATTTAAAAAACATTTCTTTGCTGGAAAATATTTCTAATATTGTTATAGCCTCTGTCTTGCATGATAGAGAATCTTTCCATCAGCTCCACGTGAGTTTATTTTGGGCACATACATGTGTATGGGTTGTGCGCGCGCGCGCACACACACACACACACACATGCACATATGTGTGAACAAGTATGAATAAGTATGTGTAGGATGAGTGTGAGAATACATTGTGTGCCTGTGTGTGTGCTGGTGTATGCAAATGTGTCCCCCACACGTGTTCATGTTGCTATATGGGAATGTGTTGTGTGCATGCTTGTGTGTGTCTCCAGATTGTTCACCCTGGAGGAAGGAGGCCTGACCCACCCAATAGGGGTAGGTGCCTGCCAGTGTTTCTTGATCTTTTATATCCTTTGCTTTCACATTTAACCTGAATAGGCTCAGCCCCTGGCCATGCCAACATCTGTCAGCCTTTCTCATGTAGATGGTGCTGGCCTTTGTCCCCCTTAAAACTGGGAAAGTGAAATCTCTCTTCCAGGAGCAGTGGAGAGCCAGGCTCTGAGAGGAGCCCCTTGCTTGCTAACATGTGGCATCCATCACAGATCCAGGCACCTGGGTTCAAAGCATCCCATTTCCCATGCTATATCTCCTCCAGCTAGACCATGTCCTGGGAATCCAGGTCCCAGAATGGGCACAGACCAGGTGGAGTGCCCAAGTCTATGAGTCCAAGCTGTGACACCATTGCACTCACCCTGGCCGCCTGCTCTCCCTATAGTCTGGCCCTTTCGAGGATGCTCTTTAGATTTCCGTGAGCTCCTGCTAGTGATCAATAAGCTATTTACCACCGCAGACAGAGGAGCTGTGTGTCTGACAGCCTGTGGCATTTTGCTGGGTAAGAATTAATCGGCGGCAACCTTTGCGGCTGTCAGCGTCTCTGCTCATGATATGTTCCCAAATCTAGGGCTTAACCTAACACTAGTCAGAGTGGCTGCTTAGGTTCTTAGCTGGAAAGGCCTTGGGCTGAGACTGTCATCACCCTCTCTTGTCACCCGAAGATAAGGCCTGTCCCATCCTACTTGCACAGAACAGACAGACGGCCAGAGTAGAAGCATTAGGACTCATAGGGCAAGTGGTTGCCAGCAGCCTGGTGAGGGGCTGGCGATGCTCCCAGCGCCTCACTATCATGTATTCACTCCCTTGGGGGATGAGTACCTCTGTTCCTGTCCAGTTGTACCCCTGTCTGAGGCACTCAGGGATGAAGATGTGGGTACACTAGGAGATGGTACAGGGTCCTCCTTGATGCTCCTCAGGTTGATGGCCAGCCCTCCCCAGTGCGTCTGTTCTCGTCGTTCTTTCTCCACTTGACCCCTTGAGCTGCATCCAGTATCTCCTCATGTCTTACCTCTAGCCACCCCTAAAACCCTCCTCCTGAGGACATAGCCCCAAGGACATACTCAACCTTTTAAAGAATCAGCTCTGACATCAGGCAGCCCCAGGCTTCCCTTCCTGTCATCTCTTATCTCTGACCTTCAATCCACCTGGAGCCCCGTCTGTCTCAGCCTGGAGTATGGGTTCCCACCATCTTCAGAACGCCCTCCTTCAGTGGGTCTAGCCCAGACATGATTTACTTGCTCCCCCTAGTGGCTGAGGGCTCCAGGAGGCAGAACAAATGTCTCACACAAGTCCTGACGTACTGTAGATTCATGAAGCTTCAAGGAGCTGCCAGGTGCTCATCTGGGCCCCTACATTTTGGGGCCTTCCGGCTCCCGTTGGCCTGTGCCCACAGAGATGGCCTGGAGTGAGTGTACATGAGTTCTCTTCTATCCGGCACTCAGAAGTTTCTCCTCATTCCTGCCTGCTCTGCTTCAGTGGGACTAGCTGCCCACTGAAGTTTGTCTATTTGCACAGGAGAACAAGCAAGAGTGGGTGAGCGAGGGAGAGAGAGACAGAGTGGGGAGAGAGGGAGGGAGAGTGTGGGCGCATAGCATGGGGAAGCTAGAGGACAATTGATGACTTGGTCTGTTATTACAGGCACTGTCCACTTTTTTCTGATACAGGATCTCTCACTGGACTGTAGCTAACCAGCTAGGCTAGGCTGCCTGGCCAACACGCCCCAAGGATCTGCCCATCTCTGCTTCCCCAGCCCTGGGATTATAAATACATGACACAAAGACTACCTTTTTCTTTCTTTCTTTCTTTCTTTCTTTCTTTCTTTCTTTCTTTCTTTCTTTCTTTCTTTTCTTTTCTTTTTTCCCCTTTTTCTTATATGATGTCTTAGTTACTTTCCTGTACCTGTAATAAAATACCATGGCAAGGCAATATATAGAAGAGTTTGTTTTGGCTTACAGTTCCAGAGGGTTAGAGTCCATCACGGCAGGGCAGATGCAGTAGGTAGGCATGGCTGAAACTTTACATCTTGAGCCATAAGCGCAAAGCAGAGAGAGAGAGAGAGAGAGAGAGAGAGAGAGAGAGAGAGAGAGAGAACTGGAAATGGAGAAGGCTTTTTACTCTCAAAGTCGACTCCTCAATGACACACTTTCTCCAGCAATGCTGCTCCTCTTAAACTTCCCAAAACAGTACCACAAACTGGAGACCAGGCATTCAAATGCCATAGACTATGGGGGACATGTCATTCAAAGCACCACACATGGGTTCTGCAATTGAACTCGGGCCTTCAAGCTTGAAAAGCACGAACTTTACTGACTGAGTTCTCCTCAGCCCCTGAAGGCCATCTTTTATTGATTAACTATGCACTGAAGGAAAAGGAACATACAAACCCTCCCTTCCTAAGAACCTCCTACTTATGGCATGGTCAAGAGTCACACCTGGAAGGGCCCTGGCCAGAAGTTCAGCCACAACAAAGACCAGACACCAGTCCTTTTAACCAACACAGAAGCTGCGGTCTTCCCACATGTTGGCTTGTTGTTAATGGAGCACATTCTTTCCTCATCACTCTGCCTCTTGATTCAACGATCCCATCAGATAGCAGTACATTGACTATTGTGCAGTTACAGGGAGATTTCCCCTTGCTCTGTCCTGATCTCAAGTCCCCCGAGGCACCGGGAGAAAGACCATGAGCCTTGAAGTTAGGATCGCCCACTTTACAGAGGCCTCCAGCCAGAGGCCGCCCAAAGACAGCTGGGAGTTCTGTGGGTTGCAGGACAGGCCCATCCAGCTCTCCACACCCAGAGCACTTTGGAGTGTATAGGCAAGGATCTGGGCTGTGGAGGCTGCCAAGGGTCCAAGGCCGCATTGAAGGCACACCCTTCACTAACTGAAAGGCATCCTGGGAGGAGGTCACCAAAGACTAGCCTGATTATTGCTGCCCAAACCACTAGTGCCTACAACACTGGAGCACAGCACCCACCAAAGCGCTGGCTACATTTAGGGCTAATTTGAGCAGTTCCTGGTGTGCCTCCCTCTGCCAAAGTGGCAACTGAGGCTGGAGATGCTTTGCTTCTTGCTTCCTTAGCAAGCAGCAGGTGGGCTCTTCTTGACAGCTCACTTGGCTTCCAAAGTGGGGATAAGGCTGTGAGGGGGTCCCCAGACCATAGCCATGGAGCTGGGGATCCAAGTATTCTGCACACTGAAACTGGGCAGTGAAGGGTGGGATAAAGATAAGGGAACCAGAGAGCAGGGCATGGCCCTGTCTCTCACAGCACCCCTCAGGACACCAGGGGCCCAAAGATAAAACAGGAGAGACTTCTGTCCTCCAGGCCAGGTTGTGGGTGCGCAGAGATGGGGTACCCACCAGCTGCCCACCCTGCAGGTGCAGCCTACCTGCCCTCATTGCATGGGAGTATTAAGGAAACCACCTCAGTAGCCATTTGTAGGTTCTTATTCTGGGATTTCCCTCCATGATCTTGAGGTCTGACTGCAGCACATCACAGAGGCAGGGGGCATATCTCCAGGGTCCCAATGCCTCCCTTGCCCAGCTTCCCAGGCTCTTAGCTCCATCCCCTGCTGTGCGTATGCAGCCCTGAGGAGCAGGAAAAGGCATGGAGAGGTGTCCCCCATAGTACCCTCTGCCTTCCAGGCCCTCGGCCATCAAAGCTGTCCCTTGGCAGCTGGCAAAAGTTTCTCAAGGAGAAGCCAGGGGCCAGGCAAGACCTGCAAACCTCAGAAGGTGGACACAGATGTCCTGCTCTCCTGACATACCTCAAGTACAGCCAGTCTTCCACTAAACCCAGTTGTTAGGGTTTGAATAGAAAATGTCCCCTTCATCCTTACGTGTTAAATACTAGGTCAAGCCAGTGGTTCTATTTTGGGACATGATGGAAGCTTTAGAAGGTGGGACCTCATTGAGGGAGTTAGATCACTGAGATTGTGTCCCTGAGGCCTATATATTGCCCAGGCCATTCCCATTCCCAGTGTTGTGATGACCTGCCCAAGCTCATGGGAGCAGATAACCGTGGGCTGAACCCTCCAAATCTGTGAGCCAACATAATTGCATTGCTTATGTCAGATATTTTGGCCACAGCAGTGAGAAAGGCTAACACACCCACCAAACTCCTGCTGAAGGACCTATCATCACACAAGCCTACGCCAGAGCAGGCCCAACTTCGTGGGGAGATCTGAGGGTGACAGTGAGGCCTGAAACATCCAGAAGCTGACCAGATAAGAGTCCTCTCAGTAGGAAGTACCAGACTATCGGCTCCTGTGAACCCCACTGGCTCGGAGTCCTGCAGGCTTGGCCCTGAGCATTCAAACAGGACAACCCTGAGTAGGTGGCAACTACTACTATCTGTGCTATCTGAGCCAAAGCCTGCCTTTGTTTCTTTCTCTGTCACAAAATCTCCAGTAAGGCTCACTGAACCTCAGGCCAACATCCTGTGAAGCTGTATATCAGTGACCCTAGCCTACACAGCAGACACAGCCCAGGGGCATGAGGATAACATTGACTAAATCAGAGCTCTGGAGGCCAGAAGGCTCAGACCAAGGTGTCACAAGGCCCTAGTCCTTCTGAAGGCTGTAGGGAAGATTTCCTGGACTCTCAAAGCACACAAATGGCCACGCCAAGGTGACAGCATCTGGTAAACTCATGGGACCCAGGTCAGGATCCCAGCCCAAGGGTAGGCTGAGAGAGCCATGAATCCCATCCAAGTGAATCGGAGAGCTTTGGTGTGGATACTAATGAAGATGAAGATGAGAACTCTGCCCCACCCACACACCCACATGAGACAAACTTGAATGACATGGCCTCTTTGAGATAGAAGATAAGCTCCCATGGGAGAAATGTGCTGAGTAGAAACCTGCTGTGCTGTGTGGCACCAAGTTGAAACTGGCCTCATGGTAGCATCCTCCTTTGCCTTCTCATCCCACAGACTGGTGGCCCCTTACATCCAGCTGAAATAGAGCCACGGAGCCTTCAGCCATTTGATCTTTCTCTTGGCCTACATGGGTGAAACTGCCATTTGCCATAAGACACAGAACACATAAGGTCACAGGGGGACACAGAATGTCCTTACACGGGGCCTGCCCCAGCACTGTTCAACACATGGTGATAATGTATAAGATGACCTGACTAGGG
Source organism: Peromyscus aztecus (assembly GCA_902168405.1). Classification (NCBI taxonomy): domain Eukaryota; kingdom Metazoa; phylum Chordata; class Mammalia; order Rodentia; family Cricetidae; genus Peromyscus; species Peromyscus aztecus. The sequence goes on along the minus strand of CABHPQ010171307.1, from coordinate 33,074 downwards.
CCATGAGCTGCAGGACACTGGCCTCTAACAAGAGGGTAAGGCAATGAGCCTGGTGCCCAGTAGGACACACACACACACACACACACACACACACACACACACACTATGGTTGCTCCTGGGTGATACCAGAGTCCCTTAACAGCCTGCCTACCCATTTCCAGACCTGTGTCCAGATGGTATACTGTCCCCAGCTGTCAGTGTCCAGGGAAGAGCAGTCTGTTTGAAGAAACAAAGGATCTGAACCAGGTAATTCCTCCCAAATCCACAATACCACTTCCCAGGAGTCTTGGTTCTCATCTCTGTTTACAGACACGCAGCACATATAAATGAAGAAGCCCTTTTGTTCTATCTATGTCATAAATGACATTCTACTGGGATTGTTCTATAACTCCCTTCAAAGAAAAACGCTTGATGTTTTCCACATATTTTTTATAGTTCTGCTGTATGCATTTAGAATTCTGCAAACAAATGGAAAATGGCTGGAAGTCCCCAGAGCAGGGTTGTTTCTACATGTGTAATATCGCTCACCGTGGTGTAGTGGACATCCTTAAGCCTGCTTCTCTGGTACTCACTCCTTTCAGTTTGTGTGTATGACAGGTCCAGCCTGGGAAAATAAAACTCTAGAGCCAGCAGACAAAAGCTTCTTTGAACCTCGGTTTAGGAAGGAGCCAGGCCTCTGTGGTAGAGGAAAAAGTGTGATATGAAGGTGGAGGAGAGAGAACCGCTCATCCCTACAAACAAGTGCCAGCTAACAAGCACAGAAGATTGCAGGAGTGGAGAGATGGACACCTTACAGGAAACACAGTCGCCAATGATGGTGGCAGAACCATCTGTAGGCCCTAAAGCCACGCTGGGGAGTATGCAGCCCCAGACCTAAAGCTCATCTGCAGGAACACACACTTTACAAAGGGGGTAAGCACATGGCCACGCAGAAATCCCATGCTGACTTGGAGTAAACGGTAGTTACCAACACTTCCCCAGTAGACAACTGTGATGTATTGCATGCTTTGCCCTTTGTCCACAGCCCCAGGCTGCAGTCCTGGTATGGGGCTCCCCAAGAGTAAATCTGTCATAGCCCAGTGACCAGAATGACTGACATCAGTCAGGGATTAGTTCCCAGCAGAGGCCCCCAGGGCTGCTACATGTGATGGCTCTCTGCTGAGCCCCCACACCAAAAAGGGGTGCTGCTGTTCCTCAGGTGGGGTCCCAGATCCAAGGGAAGACTAAGTCAATTGGAAGGTCAGTGTCCCATAGCTAACTCACGTGTACAAGGTAAGTGCTATTGTCCCAAAGTCACAATTGAGAGCTAGATTATTGCACACCAAAACAGACCTCTGTGGTCCTCCATTAGTCCAAATAGAGACACATCCCTTACAATAGACCTCCAATCAGGAGAGACAAACTGGCAGATGTAACACAAATCTTAAAAAGTCTTATTAATAAAAACAAACCTGGAGGGAGCCAGATACTGGAGTCAACGCTGGAAGATCAGAGAAGCAGAACAAGCCACAGCTACCTCACCTCGCCGATTCCTCAGCTGATCCTGTTTCCTTAGACTGGAAGCCTCTCAGTCCTCATCCAGAATGGGTCACAGCTGAACTGCTGCTCAAAAGCCTAAAAGCTTAACCAGGCTCTAGTTCCTGGTCCTTATATATAGTTCCTTATATACCTTTCTGCTTTCTGCCATCACTTCCTGAGATTAAAGGCGTGAGTCACCATGCCTGGCTGTTTCCAGTGTGGCTTTAAACTCACAGAGATCCACGTGGATCTCTGCCTCTGGAATGCTAGGATTAAAGGCATGTGTGCCACTATTTTCTGGCCTCTATATCTAGTGGCTGTTCTGTTCTCTGACCCCAGATAACTTTATTGGGGTGCACAATATTTTGGGGAACACAATACCACCACAGGCAGATGCAGATTGAGGAGTAGAGAGAACCCAGGGCTGAATGAAACCTGGAAACCACTATGGAGGATGGTACTGGGTCACTGAGCATTTTGACATGGAACATAACACCAAGCACTGGGGAGTGCCAGTGGAAAACTCCATCAGTTATGTGCTGTTCTGTGGCTGTTTCCTCAGACTGGACATGGTCACTGTCATTGTCCTAATTACTTTTCTATTGCTGTGATAAGCCACCCTGACCAAGACAAGTTAGAATCCTTGAGCATCACTATGGAGAGCATGGCAGCAGGTAAGCAGGCATGGCACTGGAGCAGTATCCCAGAGCTTACATCTTGATCTACAAGCAGGAAGCAGAGAGAGGGCATCCTGGGAATGGCCCAAGTCTTTTGAAACTTCAAAGCCCACCCAGTGACACATCTCTTCCAAAAAGACCACACCTCCTAATCCTTCCCAGTTTCATCAATTGAGGACCAGGTATTCAAACATATGAGTTTATGGGGCTTTCTCATTCAAATCACCAGAGCCATCTTGAATCAGAAGAGCTGTGGTCCCTCACACTGGGCTCTTAAATGATTGAGCCCATTAACATTCCTTATGGAAGGAGGATCTGGTGGATTTGAGTGACTTATATTGGCATGCTGGTCAGGTTGATGGGGTGCTAAGGCAGTCAAAGGGGAATGAGAAAAGGGGGAGCTGGCACAGGGGCCTCTCCAGCCCCTGATTTGTGCTGAGCCAGAGTTTCTAGGGAAAAAGTTGGCAGAGGCCCAGATGCTGTGCTTGTGGGCGCTGGAAGAGTTTAAAGCAGTGGTTCTCAACCTTCCTAATGCTGTGACCCATTAATATATGTCTTCATGTTGTGGGGAACCCCTCAAACATAAAATTATTTTCGTTGCTATTTCATAACTGTAATTTTGCTACTGTTATGAATCCTAATGTAAATATCTGTGTTTTCCGAACATGTTTGGCAATACCTGTGAAGGGCTCGTGACCCACATGTTGAGAATCACCACTTTAAAGCCTGATGACAATTCACTGAAGAGGTAGAAGAGATGCCAGTGATCCCCAAGGTGCTTGCTACTGTCAAAGAAAACCTCCAGGTGGCCAAAACTGCCCACAGGTGAGGAGCATACAGGGCAATAGGAGATCCCACATTGAGCTGTGGATTTTTGGGTCCTCTACTGTATGAGTAAGTGTTCTCTTGCTGTGATAAAATACCATGATGAAAAGCACCTTATAAAAGAAAGGGTTTATTTCGGCTTATGGTTCCAGAGGGAGAAACCATAATGGCAGGAAAGGCATTGCATGGTGGCATGAGCAGAGATCATATTTCAACCATACACAGAGAGCAGCAAGGGAGAACAGGAAGCAGGCTGAGGCTAATTTATGGCAACCCTAGAAGCTCCAGAAACAATGGGCAACAGTAGACAGACTTATAGAAGAATGCCCGTAAGAAAGACAAACCTTGTCACAGGGGTGGGCAGTTACCTCCTGAGGGCATACTGTGTACATTCCTCCCTTGCCAAAGATTACAGTGAGGGTGGACGGACAGACTGCTGGGACTCACCCTACAAACCGTGGTTAGAGTTTCACTGAGGGTGTGAACTGTGAAGAAGTCATGTTCAGCTGGGTGAAATGGGAGCTTATCCAGCTGCCCAGTCTCTGTAGGGTAGTAAATACCAAACGGTTTAGTCAACCTGGCTGATATGACAAAATTACAGAAACCTTCTAAGAATTAGAAAAGATATCAAATAATTGCCCAGGCTAAAGCCCTTACTACAGTTGGATGTGGCTGGAAAAATAAAAAATAAAATCAAACAACCCACAAATGAGTCAGTGAGAGTGACTTGATTCTTGAGAGCTAATTAAGGACGTCCCTCCATCTATGACAACTGTGTCCAACATTGTTCATTTGAGGAAACAACTGATGTGTCGTGGGATCTTTCCCTACTGTGCCTCACCAATGCTTTCTTTAATATTCCCTTAGAGCTGAGTCCCAGGACCAATTCCCACTCACCCGACATAGGCAACAGTTCACCTTAGAGTCTTGCCCCAAGGTGACCTTCACAGTCCCACTATTTGTCACAGGATGGTGGCTTAGAACCTTGCTTTGCCATCCTGCACATCTTCTATGAAAAGCCTTCATTACAGAAATGATGTAATGCTAACTTCTGAGTGTCTTATGGAGTCAGGAAGCCCTGGAGGAAGGGCAGACACGTCTCAGAGAAGGAGGATGGAAATCAGTGTGGACAAAGTGCAAGGGTTGAGTCCAGCTGCAGAGTCTGGGGGAGTTTCATGATTGGGTAAGACACGTATGTTACTGAGAAGGTTAGTGAATAGCCTGTGTATGTGAATATGAAACAGCTGCAGATGTTTGGGGGCAGGGATCTTGGAGTGTTGCATCTTGGAGTGTTAGGTTTCACACCCCGCCTTGCTCAAGTTGTCTGCCATTTGTGTAACTTGATCAAAAGGGGCTGGCTCCTTGTGGGATTGGGACAGAAAATCTTAAGAGGCTTTTGAGCAAGTAAGATCCCTGTAGGACAGCCTAACAAGCTATTTGCTTCAGTGCATCCATTCCTTTGTACTAGAAGTCATGAGGAACCTGGACGGTTATGGGGGCTGTGGAAGAAGCAGCCTAAACAGGTGGTTCTAATAGGGCTTTAGTCTCCACCATGGAGGGGGAGAGAAGCTCAGCATACAGAACCAGAAGAGCGATTGCCAACAGTATGTAAGACAATTGCATCCATTATCCCACTTTCGTAACGGTAAAACAGTGTTGATTTAAATATGAATGCCCCACCCCCATGCTCATATATCTGACTACTTAGTCATCCAAAGGGGCACTATTTGAGAAGGATTAGAAGGTGTGGCCTTGTTGGAAGAAATATGTCATTAGGGGTGGGCTTTGAGGTTTTAAAAGCCCACACCAGGCCCAGGCCTAGGCCCAGTCTCTCTCTCTCTCTCTCTCTCTCTCTCTCTCTCTCTCTCTCTCTCTCTCTCTCCCTCCTGTCTACAGATCAGGATGTAACTCTCAGCTACTTCTCCAGCACCTGCCTACTTGCTGCCACACTGCCGCCATGATGATAATGGACTAAGCCTCTGAAGCTATAAGCAAGCCCCCAGTTAAACGTTTTCTTTCATAAGAATTGCCTTGGTCATGGTGCTTCTTTACAGCAATGGAAGAGTGACTGTGATGTTCAGCAATACAAATCAGCACAGACATCATGAGGCCAAGAAAGAGGGGGTGGGGATACCCAGTGGACTGAGGTAAGAGCAACATGAATGAAAACTGACCCACAATAATCTTTACTGACGATTAAGCTATATGTAGAGGCCTGGCTTTATGGATTGCCCAATGGAAAAAGGAGATCTGGCAGATGCTGGGTTAGCCACTGTGGGGATAACAGATGTGGAAGTGGGTATATAACAGAGTCCACCAGGAATCAGTTCCTGATACTTTTCATGTGACAACCAATAGCTCATTGAATCCTCTCAGATGATTGGCGGGTGAATACTATAATGGAGTAAGTGTATAAATATACCTGTTTGTGTGGGATTAACAAATAGGCTGCATAGGAATTCCTATACGTGTCACTGAGGGATTCAAATACATCCTCACCTGTATGGACACTGCCACGGGCCTCTTGCAAGCATTTACATACAAGCAAACAGCAGGTAAGGCTACCACCAAGGCCCTCACCCCACTCAGTGTTATGTGTGGGCACACCAGAGAATGGACAGTCACAGGGGCACTCATTTCACCAACACAAATTTGCAGAACTGGGTGGAGGACCACTAAATCAACCTTAGGCGTCATTTCCACCGACCTTACAACCTTAAAAGGACTGCATTAGTTGGAAGGAAGGATGAATTGCTAAAATAGCAATTTAAGAGTTTGAATGCTACCTACATTGGTGGGGAAAAAAAAAAGACCTCGGAAGTTATTAAATTGACTAGATGAAATTCCCAGTGTTGGAGATGGGTCTCCTTTCTATGAGTTCTTGGAAGGGGGGCTCACACATAATACAGGCTATTGCCACTTATGTTGGTTGCATGCCAGAACTGAACATATAAGTCCCTACTGCCCAAAATATCATATATTTTGGTTGTAGGACATGTAGAAAGCAGGCTGACTTAGTTGGAATCTCTCTCTCTACTGGCTTGTATTGATAGTACCAGAGGGTGCGATGTGCTGTGCTACTGGGAGAGAGTTGCCACGGGTGGTTTTTATTCCTTATAGATTCTGCCCATTGTTACCCACATGTCGGTCAAGACATGCCCATTGGCGCAGGAGTGGCATGGCTGATAAGAGTGCAACCAACTAGTTTCTATTAGATTGAATGCCCACTCCACAGAAGGAAAGGAATGCTTGCTACTATAAGCCTGGGAGTGGGGGGCTGTGACTATGGAGGTCCTAGGCTCTAATGTGGAAGCTATTGCTTTTATTTTATTAAATGGATGCAATGCACCCATCAAATCACCTTTAAAAGGTTTCTTTTAAAGGTTAATTTATTTCTATGTATATGGATGTTTTGCCTGCACACATGTGTGTGTATGCCTGGTACCTGTGCATGCTTGGTACTGCAGAGGGAAGAAAAAGGCATTGGGTCACCTGGAACTGGAATTACAGATGGTTGTGAGCCACTGTGTGGTTGCTGGGAATTGAACCCAGGTCCTCTGGAAGAACAGTCGGTGCTCTTAACCACTGAGCCATCTCTCCAGCCCCAGCAGTTCCGCTTCTTAATGCCAGCTTCCCATTTTAATTGCTTTTCCTGTAATAGAATACCCTAACAAAAGCAACTTGAGGGAGAAAGAGGTTTATAGTTTGGTTGGTTTGTTTGTCTCATGGTTTGAGGGTACAGTCCACCATAATGGGAAAGTCCTGGCCGTAGGAGCTCAAAGCAACTGATCACACTGCACCCTGTCAGGAAACAGAATGGTAAACATCTGTGCTCGGCCCACTTTCTCATGTTTATTTATTGAAACACAGTCTCACTGCGTAGCTCTTGGCGGCCTGGAGCTCTCCATGTAGAGCAAGCTGGCCTTAAACTCACAGGAATCCACCTGCCTCTGTCTCCCAAGTGCTGGGATTAAAAGTGTGTGCCACCATGCCTGGTACTTTCTCCTTTTTTATACAGTCCAGCGCAGGAGGACTGCCTTGAGACTGGACTTAGAAAATACTTAGGGGCTCACATAGATCACCAGAAGGGATGGCTGTTATTATCCTTGATCAATGGGCTGTTCCTTCCTTCTGGGTGGTAAGGATTTCATTAGGGAGGTGGGCTGGGATAGGTATGATGTGCTATAGGTAAATGCACAGTGAGAGGAGTGTGTCCTCGGGTAGAGGCTTGGTAGGAGTGGTAAACAGTCACATAAGTACGCTCCAAAGGTTTGGACAGGCCTTGATGGAGAGGGAATGCTATGCTGGCTGGACCTTGGAGCTGTTACTGACTTTCAAAGCTTGTTGCTTTTCAGAGCCTGTGACAGCCCGGATGACCTTCAGAAGCCCTTTCTGAGAACAGAGAGATGGGCCTCTGCACATCATAGACCCACCACAGCAAAAGGCAATTGAAAGCCAGATTTCAGAGCACCACATACCTTGTTGCTGAGGTTCATTAGATGCCCTCTTTCTTAGGGTTTCCACAGGAGCCTTTCTTCCTCAGCCCTGTGTTCCAGGGGCCTCCTCCGGGATGATTTTTAATATCTTTGCCAAATTAAATATGAGCCACCTAATTACAATGGGGACACCCTGCCCTTGGATGAACAAACTCGAGCTATAGAAGAAATGTTGCATCAGCATCGCATTCTCCCTGAACTTTGAAAAGGAGGGAACTAGAAGCCGTGTCTGCTTCTGCTCAGGATGGGTCCATCAGCCCCAGTGACTACTGTGAGAGAGCTCAAGGTGCTGCCCCAAGTTCCTTATGGAAAACAGAGTGCCAAGCCCCCCAAGAATGTAGCTGATAGCCCTCCATGACTGTGGCCTCTCCTGTCACTCTGTAAAGTGAGCCAGGGAAGCAGGCCTGAGGCTGGCATGCAGCTCATTGGTGGCTAAGGCCATGGTCAGCATGAGAAAGAGCTGAACACACTGTTTCTAGAACTGCATCTGGACCAGACCGCCTTTAGAAGAGGGTGCTACAGAGTCCATAGGCCCTGAGTGGTCCAGGCAGTGGCTAGAGGGGCTGGATCCATACCCTAGGGAACCCCCTCATAGCTGGCAAAAACTCTGGGAGTCCCAGGGACCCAGGGACCCTGCTTTTGAAGACTCTGAGTACTCCAGAGTCCAAGAGAGGAAGTGACTGAGAGCATCAGAAAGAATCTTCCACGAGTGAGTATGGTGCAGGCTATGTTTCTAGATGGAAATCTGGACCCCTCAGAGTTGTTACTGATTGATGCCTCTTTCTTCTAACAGTTGAGGGTTAACAGAGGTCCTTGCCACAGACTCGGTGTGGCCTCTGTCTTGTGAGAATTCTAAGACTCGTCTGTCATCCCTACTCTATGTCGTGTCTGGGAACCACAAGTTTTGTGGGAAGAGGGGTGAGAAGGAGAGATGAACACTCAGAGGTGATGGCTTCCTGGGGGTAACACTGGGTGAGAACTACAAGGGGGTTTGTTAGAGGTGAGGCTGACCCAGAATCTCAACAGCATGGAAAGAGGGGGCGTGCCCCAGATCAGTAGTCTCTGGGTACCCCCATCACAGCAGCCACCCCCCAGCCTCAAAGGCAGCCTGATCCTGGTGGGGTCCAAACCCTTCTCTCAACCGTTGTTGGGACTTGTCTGGGAAAAGTCTTCCTTCAGTGTTACCTTTTCAAAACAACTCTGTTGAGATAGCAGTCACATCCCACGCAGCCCACCCACCCATGGTGTGGAGTCTGGTGGTTTGAAGAAATTCACCAATACCAACACCACCACAGCCATTTGTAGAACATTTAACATCACCCCCAAGAACAGCTCTGGGCAGCAACGAATCTACTTTGTGTCTCATGTTCCCTGGTCTGGAAGTTTCATAGGGATGGCATCTGTGGTCTGTGCCAGTTCTTCCCCCATGTGGAGTTTTCTTTGGACACAGTAAGCACTAACTGTGCCCGACTGATTTGCTTTCAGCGAGCCCTTGAGTACTAATAACTGTTAGGCATATTTGGGATAGGAATGTAACTCAATATCCAAAGCCCTGCGTCCCGTCTACAGTAACCCAAACACATAGCTTGAATGACGGTATTGCTCAGAGGTCAGTGACATGGGACATCCTAATACCTGGGCTTCCCGGCTTTAGGTGAGGGAGGAACCACCACCATGGGTAGAGACAAGCACTTGACCCATTTCTCTTGACTTCTTGGACACTTGCCACTCCCTCTGACAGTGGGGACATCATGTTCCCTTAGAAGAGTCATTGGTACTGCAGTTCTCCTCCAGAGCCACCCAGCACCTCCATTGGCTCCCCTCCACCCTAAGCCTGCTTCTCTAGGAGGGGCAGTAAACTGACAACTACCCCACATAGTGTTGGAGAGATTCAATGCAACTGGGGCATTTTGGCAGTCACAAGGGGTATGGTCCACACAGGCAGGAAGAAAAGGCATGTTTGAAGGAAGTTGAGTTGAGGGGAGAGATGCATAAACATCTGTGTGTATGTGTGTCTATGTGTGTGCATGCACATTACATACATGCCTGGAGGCCAGAGGTGAACATTCTCCACATTAATTCTTGACGTAGGGTTCCTCACTGAACCCGAGCTCACAAATTGGGTAGGCTAGCTAGCCAATGGGCACTGGAGCTCCACCTGTCTCTGTGTTCCCACCCTTACCCTAGTGCTGGGGTTACAGAAGTGTGTTGCTCAGCCCAACTTTTATGCACGTGCTGGGGATCCAGAGTCAGGTCCTCATCCTTGTGCAGCCAAGTCTTTACTGACTGAGTCATCTTCCAAGCCCAAGATGTTTAAGCATCGTAAATGTCCGAGATGCAAAGCATTCTTCTTTGTTGCTGTGATAAAACACTCAACCAAAAGCAACCTAAGAGAATTTGCTCACAGCCAAGGAAGTACAACAGGAACCACGGAGGATGCTACTTGCTAACTGACTTGCAGGCTCACACTTAGCTAGATTTCTTATATAGCCTAGAGCTGCCTGCACCAGAGAAGGAGGCCATGCCCACAATAGGATGGGCTCAGGAAAGGAGGACCCTGACCTAGTCCACTGTGAACACAAGCCAGTCCAGGATGATTAGACTCAACATAGTCTAGATCTAGGCTCCATGTGGCAGGCTGGGAGAAGAAACTGGGTCACAGTCAGCATGACTCCTTTTGGACTATAGGCTCCGAGAGCATCTTCATGATATAACCACAGGCTTTCATGTTAATGGCAGGAAGCCCCATCTGCCTTCACACTGCTTCAAAGAACCATTCCCTCTCCCTCTGTGAGATCAGCGAATGTGTCCCCAGGGGCCTCTGAGTCTGGAAATCAGGAGGCTGAGAACTGAAAGAACTGCAAGACCAAGAGCCCAGCAGGAAGGCCAGGAGAGAACTTGACCCCAGGATGAAGTATGTAATATCCTTTGCCACTCGGCTTGCTGTGCTTCAGGAGCCAGGGAAGGTGCACGCTGCATGCTGCCTCGGCCTGCTACCAGTCCCCACAGCCTCACCACCCAGTACTCATGTTTCCCATCACATTCCTCTGTGGACCATTTGCCCCCAAAGCATGAAGACCATAAGGCATTCCATACCCACTCTACACTGGGCCCAGGCAGCAGATTCTGATAGATAGTCTGGTTCTGCACACTGACAGCCATCTCAGGCAGTCCTATCAATCAGCCTCCCATCAGTAGAGAAGGGATGTTCAGGGAATCTTCTAGAATGCAGATAGTGGGAGCCCAGCAGCTTTCAAGTGGGTTTGGATCCATTTAAATGACACTGGGATCCCACATAATGACAAGTTTGGGTGAGTATATGGCAGGCATGGGAGTTGGGGGAAATCAGCCATCCTACTAGAGCCAACCATGCAGCTGCAGTTGGTGCACGGGGTGGTGGGGGCTCAAATATCACAGTCCTCTCCCTCTCCATTCTTCTGTGTCTTGATGTAGCTGGAGTTTTCTCCAGTCCCACCCAGACCCGCAGCCACGCAGACCCAAGTAAACACACAGAGACATATTACTTATAAACTGTTTGACTGTGGCAGGCTCCTTGCTATCCAGTTCTTATTTCTTAAATTAACCCATTTCTATCAACCTATAAGTTTCCATGTGGCTTGTGGCTTACCGGTACTTTCACATCATGCTTCCTCTGTCTCTGGCTGGCGACTCCTGACTCAGTCTTCCTCTTCTCATAATTCTCTCCTCTCTGCTTGTCCCATCTATAATAAACTTCCTGCCTGGCTACTGGCCAATCAATGTTTTATTCATCAACCAAATCAGAGCAACACATTCACAGCATACAGAGTGATCGATATCCACAGCACCTTGAGGCTCAGGACTTGGGACTACTTGCCCTGTCTCAAGCTTGGTGTGTGTGTGTGTTGGGGGAATCCACACATCACAGGGCACATGAATGTTCCATCCTTCTTCATTCTTCTGTGTCCTGAGGCTCAGGCATTGGGCAGTCATAGAATGGGGGGATCAGTCAGACTTCCAGAGAGGTGGAAGATGAGTTATAGAGAGCTCTCCTACTGTCAAAGTGACCCCAGGGTGCTTTCTCTCTGACATGAACCACATGTCTGTAGTTGTTCCACTGGTGACAAGAGAGCTTGTCAAGCACACTAAGAGTAACCGTGTTGAAAATGAAGCTTGGTTCCTAGAAAAATTGTCATGTCCAGCATCTCTAGCCAGGGCGACTCTTCCCCATATTGGCTAAGTGCAGGTAGCTCAGTGTTCTGCCCAGAATACCAGAAGAAATGGGTAAGGACAGGATGCAGCCTCAAAGCAGGGCTAGTGGCCCAGGCTTCATCCAGGCACTCTGTCTTGGACACACTTGGCTTCTAGGGCTGTGGATTTAAATCCTTGCAAGTCCATATTAGAGAACAAACCAGTACCATAGGAGCTCCCAGTCAGGTGTGCCCCTACCATCAGGCAGGGTGTGTCCTGGGAGCTAGGCTGGCATGTTTGTGGCAGCCTTCTCATAGGAGGTCAAGAGTGGGTGGCAGCATCTCTGCCCACCTGGCTGGTAGCCCCCTGAGCTCACTCCATAGGCTCACAGATCTGTCTCAAACCCTTATTGGTATCATTGAGTTTACGGCCTGAGCACAGCCACTCACCTAAGCTCTACAGCAAGTTCTGAAGAGGTTGCACTTGAGCCAGGCATGATGCACCACACTTTTAATACCAGCATTTAGGAGGCAGAGGCAGGTGGATTTCTGTTAGCTTGAGGCCAGCTTGGTTTCTATAGCAAGTTCCAGGGCAGCTAGGGCTTTATAGTGAGACCCTGTCTCAGATTTAAAAAAAAAAAAAGGTTGTACTTGACTTAGGTCTGGCTGCCTCTCCCAAAAGCAGAGCATTTCCCTTAAATGAAATGACTTCTGGCCCCCGCTGGAAGTGGTCATCTCATCTCGAAAATTCATTCGGATGCGCCAGCTCTTTTCTGCAAAATGCTTCTCAGAATTTATATAAAGAAGGATTTAAAAATAGCTGCTAGGAGCCACAGTGAGCGCTGACCCAATTATCGATCAAGAGAGGGAAGCAGGTGCCCACTGGGCATGCTCGCCTCTGCCCAGGGCTCCCTCGTGGCTAGCTCAGAGCCTGTGCACTGCTGGACCTTCAGGAGAAGGTGTTAACTTCTCAGCATGCTTCCAGAACAAAATGTGTTTCTGACTCCTGAATTTTCTGTGCCTCAAGGGTCTTTCAGCTGGCACTATTTATCACCTGGCTCTCATTTCAGGGACTGGGGAAGCTTTTGGTTCGAGAATGTTCATGTACCTGCTGACCCCCTCCTCATTGTATAACTACCCCAGTGTTTTCAGGATTTTCAAGTTCTAGGACAATTGTTAGCGACTGGTTCCTAGTTCCTTACTTCTGAACAATCACATGGCACAGCACAGGTTCTAGCTATGGTCCTGGCTCTAAAAGAATCACAGGCCTCCATAGCCATCCTCTTGTCCTCCAGTTTAAGACTCTGGGCTTAGGCTGGGCGGGTGGTAGTGCACACCTTTAATCTCAGCACTGGGAGGCAGAGGCAGGCAGCTCTCTGAGTTTGAGGCCAGCCTGGGCTACAGAGTGAGTTCCAGAACAGCCAGGACTGCTACATAGAGAAACTCTGTAAAACAAAACAAAACAAACAAACAAGACTCTAAGATTAGATCTGCTGGGACTAAGAAATGGCACTGAGCCTCACACCCCAATCCTGCTCCTGCAAGGGTCACTCAGCAAATAAGGAAGGCCATTATACTGTGGAGAGATGCTAAGAACAGGATAGGTATGTCCCTGCTCTCAGGGGACTCAGGAACCAGGGGACAATTACACAAGCATGAAGATGGCTTAAAAGCAGGGTTCAATGCCAGTTAGGAAAAGATAATGTTGGATGGACTTGTAGCAGGACATCATAATCTGGAGGCAAAGGGTCAGCTGGCATTTCTGGGGAAGTGGCATTTGAGGAGTGACCTTAGCATGGCCTTCTTCTTCTCTCTCTACCTTCAAACACATAGGCCATCTTCTACTATTCTCCCCATTCTTAGGCAGGCAAGCCTTGACTTCTAATCCATACCCCAGGAATAGGCTTGTCCAGTGCCTCCCTCTGAGGTCAAATACTTTCATATTCAAGCTGCCTTGGAGGAGGTGTGTTCCTGGGCCAAGCTTTAGGGTTTTAAAAACCCACACCATTCATTCCCAGTTAGCTTTCTCCTGTGTCTCAAGATGCAAGCTCTCAGCTACTGCTTCAGCGCCATGCCTGCCTGTCTGCTGCCATGCTTCCTGCCGTGATGGTCATGGACTCTCACTCTCTGAAACTGTAAGCTCCCAATAAACTCTTCTGCAAGTTGCTTTAGTCATAATATCTCATCACAGCAATAAAAAGTAACTAAGACATACGCCTGCTTCCTCAGTGTGTTTCTCTGGTGTATATTTCTCATATGTTCTGAATCTCTTTGAATGTAGGCCTTATATGTAATACACAGACAGGGTTGTTTTGTAATCAATTCCCAAGATCTTTACTTGTTTTTTAACAAGGAAAAAAAGTGTAATCTGTAAATGCTATTCCTAGGTGCTTTGGCCTCTGGCTAGAAGGGCAGTTGAACATAGAACCCTAGAAGAGGGCTCTGCCCAATGGACAGCCATCACCAGGTAGTCTGTCCTTCCTTCTACTTAGTTATTTCCAGCTTCATTTATTTATTTATATTTTGAGACAGGGTCTCACTATGCAGCCTTGGCTGATCTGGAGCTTGTTATGTAGATCAGGCTGTCCTTGAACTCACAGAGCTCTATCTGCCTCTGCCTCCCAGTACTGGGATTAAAGGTGTGCCATCACACCTGGTTTATTTCCAGCTTTCCTGCCAGGAGGTGGCATTACTTTTGAAGCAGAAGTCTTGTTATTTCAAAACTTGGTAGCACACAGAAGGAAGTCTCTCTAAGGCAGGAGGGTGTATGTGTCCCATCTGGCTGCCTCTACGAACAGTGTCTGGGGCCCGTATATAGAGCTGGGTTTAGGCTGGGAATAAGTCCTTTTCAGAGGGAAGGTCCAGAAGCTCAAGGCAGGATGGCTCTGGGAGCCCACAGAGAGGTACGTGGATGTGCTAGGTGGGGACCCTGAGGCCGAATGTCTAAGGGTGCCTCCCTCCAATAGGAACTAACTCTGGACACAACCTGACAACCCTGCACACCTGATGCAAAAGCGCACAGTGATGCCAACAGCATTTCAAGGAGTAAACAGAGATTACTAACTGCAGGTCCCTGCCGAGGCACCTGCTCACAGTGACTCAGTCACTGCCTTCCAGGCCAGGCTAGAAAGGCAGGGCCAGCTGGCCTGCACCAGGGGCCTTTGATGAGCTGGTTAGATCTACCATGGGCCAGGTATGCAGGGATGGTGTTAGAGGCACAGCTTGCTTGGATCTCTCAGGAATCTCAGGTGTGCAAACAGTCCTTACCCTCCTGGAGCTCCTGGAACTTCCCGGAATACTAGCAGCTGCCAGCACACCGGAGGGTAGGGGAAATGGGGTCATTAGCAGGTGCC
>CABHPQ010171307.1:4348-18026 GCA_902168405.1 Peromyscus aztecus | reverse complement strand
CACCGGAGGGTAGGGGAAATGGGGTCATTAGCAGGTGCCAGCACACCTGAGGGTAGGGGAAATGGGGTCATTAGCAGCTGCCAGCACACCGGAGGGTAGGAGAAGGCGGGTCAGTAGTCCTAGCCACCCTGTGTTCCTGGTTACATTGGGTTACCTCATACTAGAGTCCCTGCTGTGGTCAGGGTCCTTTGTAAAAGGCTGGGACTTACGAACATCCCAAGAGGAATCTCCAGGGTGTCCTGAGGTGGCAGGAGGAAAGGTAGGGCCTCAGGGCTGCCAGCAGCTTGCCCTCTTTCCACACTCCTATGGGACCCCGGCCAGAAGCAACAGCAACAGCTCCTGTCAGCAGTTCGATGAGCCCCCATGGGTTCTGGTAGAATATTGGTGTGGGCCAGGAGCTCACAGACAGGGCCACTTCTAAAAGTCAGGCTCAAGGGAACCGTATATAAAGTGGAGCATTGTCTCTGCCTCACCAAGGAGGGAGCTATGTAAACAACTTGGCATTCTGCACTGGAGAGAGGGGCTTCCATGGCCCATTTCCTCCTCACGGACTCCTGGATACAGACAACAGTGTGCTTGTCCCTCTTGGAGACGGCGATTGCAGGACACCTTCAGCAGTTATGCTTGGCTGTCATGCCTGTAGTCTTTGAGGCTAGACAATGCCGTTGTGTGTGGAAACCCCTTCAGCATCCACTGTGCCACCCTTGGCTGCCTTCTGAGAAACCTTGTAAGATGGAACACGGCATACCAGAGGTAAGATGGCTCATACACACAGATTCTTGCCACCTAACTTACCACTCAGCTCCGGGTCCCTCCTGTAGCCCCAGAGGTGTATCCTGGGCTTTGTTTCTTCCAGGGTAAGTGACCCTCTGGGTGACTGGACACAGCTTTCACTCCACAGAGGCCTGACTGCATAGAAACACCAAAAGGACCCCACGGAAGCCGGGAGGGGATAATCCCTAGACGAGGGTGAGTGAACTGGCTCCTGCTGGCTTTCTCTCCCTTTCACTCAGGAAGGACCTCACTCAGGATCTTCACTCAAGATTGGAAGGATACCTCAGGGGCCTCCTCCAAGTACCCAGGTGGGCCTTTCTGAGGACAGACATCTGTGTCAGCAGTGTGGGTGTCTGCGGAAGCCCGTGGGTAGGGTGAAGGATGCACTGTCCAGAACAGCATGTTTTTTCCTTCGGAAGGGAGTACGTCTCAGCCAGAACTGGGTCTGTGTTACCTGCCAGGCAGGCTGGGAACAGCGGGCCCACCAGCTCGCTCAGCTGTAACCTCAGCAGCCAGGACTCTAGGCTTCAGATCCAATTCTGTCTGGTAAAATTAGAGCTCTCCTTACACTAAATGGGCTCCTTGATCTGATTCCACGATCATCATGAAATCAGTTCTATCCAGAGCCCACTCTGAGGTCCTGGAAATTAATTTAGCTATTTCTTGAGCAAGCTCAGCCTTCCTCCCCACACTGACAGCCCAGCTTTCAAGTGCACTGGCTGCTGCTCCCGGGAGCAAGGGAGGGATGCCAAGATGTCACCTGTGGCATGCTGGAGAACACAGGACCCAGAAAGGATGCCAGTGAGGCCACTGACTCTCTACTTGATGGGTGCATCACTAGGCCCAGCAAGGCAGACTCTACCTCACTCAGAGGAGGGGTGCAGAAGTAGCCTCCCTAGCCAGGGTCTCCTATAGGGGAATGTGTGGTTACAGAGGGGTCCCAGAGTTTGGACACAGGAAGGGCAGACAGTTCCCAGCCTTTGCCTCTTCCTTCTCTCATCATCCCCCACTTTGGACATGAACATTATCACATTGAAAACTATCCACTGTGGACCAAGTGTGTTAATAATAAACATGGAACCAGAGTGGATTGTCCTTTCTGGTCCTGCCTTCACTCAGTTTGTTTTAAATGTTGTGGCCTCAGGGTAGTATGGGGGAGTTTTTTCACTTTTCTCTCAGGAAGTGTCTGTTTCAAACTGGAATATTCTGTTCCTTGCAAACTTGGTATAACACATCTATGCAACCTGTGTGAGACAAATAACACCTCCTACAGGTCCCTAGCTGGAAGGGACCCTGTGACAAAAGACAGCTGAACCAGAGAAAAGTGCACAGAAGCTTATTGACGTGTGTGTTTCGTGAGCACACAGACACACTAGGGAATAAACAGCTTTCAGGATGGGCCTTGTATTGCAGCTTGTGTAGCTTCCTCAGTAAAGATCTGTGAGCCTGGGAGAGGTGACAAGGCAAGGAACACTCAGGGTCTCTAGAGTTGGTGTTGTCGGACAAGACAACTACCTAGCAACGGATGAAAATGGATGTTCTCTTAGCCATGCTAATGCCAGTCGTCATGGACCCCTCCAGGTCTCCCTGAAGGCTTCAGGGAATATGTTGTTAGCTTTCACCTCCCAGGGACAAGGGTGGTGGCAGGTCCCTTTGATCTGTAAGCTTGGGACCTGCTTTTTGGTGAGCAGAGGGAGGCAAAGCCCTTGCGCCTGATGCTTCTCGACCTTGGCACTTGGTGGTGGTCTACAGTTGTCAGCTGGGTTTTCTTATGAGGAGATAATAATGGCTATAGAACTCTCGGGTCAACCCTCTCCGCTTGAATCAATATTTAAGTCATTATTTTATAGGAAGTGATTTGCTTTACATACTTGAACATCCCGTTCATTTTGAAGGAGACTTCAAATTGATTGGTTCGTGGTCTTTTTATCCTTTAAAACTGCTGCTATACACGTCAGCTGATTTCCTCATTTTCGTCCTAACAGCCACTGGCTGCCCTCTCATGAGTGCTGTGGACGACACTTCAGTCAACTCTCTTTCCTGGTCTTCTGGATTGGGCCTTATTTGATGCCTAATTTTTAGCTCATGCCTTTATCTTTTTTCTCCCAGGGACATTGCCCTTAGCCTCCTCTTCTTCCTCTCACTGAGGTTGGATATTTAGCTCATTAATTTTCATTCTTTCCTTCTCTTAAGGCTACAATTTCCAGGTACCATTGCCTTAGTCTATGTAATGACAACAGAATACCCCAGACTGGGTAATTTATAAAGGTAAAAGATATTCCTCAGTCTTGAGCCTGGAAAGTTCAGAAGAATGGTGCTGGCGTCTGGCAAGAGCCTCCAGATGTATCCTGATGTGGTGGAGGGGCAAGAGACACAGAGAGGGTTGGACCCATTCTCCTATCAGGACCCCACTCCAGGGAAACAAACCTGGTCCCTCATTAATTACTCTTGAAAGCAGGGCCCTCATTCTTGGTCACTGGGGTTTATTGTTATTACTTTTTAAGATTTATTCATTTTATTTTTATATATGAGTGTTTTGCCTGCATATATATATGTATGTACACTACATGCATGTCTGTCGTCCAAAAAAATTAGAAGAGGATATCAGATCCCCTGGAACTGGAGTTACAGATGGTTGTGAGCCACCATGTGTGTGCTGAAAACTAAAGTCAGTTCCTCTGCAAGAACAAATACTCTTAACCACCGAACCACGGCTCCAGTTCCCTTGATCACGTTAAACTCACCTCTCAACACTTAAGATTGTATTGGCAATTGAATTTCAGCTCATTTGCTGTTTCTTTGTTGTTAGTTAGTTAGTTTGTTTGCTTATTGGTTGAGACAAGATCTCACTACGTGTCCCACGATGGTTTCAAATTCATGGTAATCCTCCTGCTTCACCCTCTTGAGTGCTAGGATTTCAAGTGTAAGCCACAACACCCAGTTTACCAGTTTTAAGGATTTCTAATGTTTATTTTGCATCATTCCTTAATTTGTGTGCCATTTAGAACTGTCTGTTTTATTTTTCCAAATAAATGATGATTTGTAAAGGTTATTTTCATCACAATTATCTGTAAAATCTTGGTTTTACTTCAAACTAATTGCATTATGGCTGAAAACAGTTTGTATGCTACTGAGTCATTGAAATAGACTACTGTGTTGAAATAAATAGTCATTTAAAAATTACATTTATTTATTTACTGTGTGTGTTTGTGTGCATACACACGCTTGCCAACCAATACACATGTGGTCAGAGGACAGCGTGGGGAAGTTGATTTTCTCCTTCTACCGCATGGATTCCAGGGATCAAATTCAGCTTTTCAGGCTTGGTGCCTTTTCCAGTGGAGCTATCTCACGGCCCCCGCTTTTGTGTTTGGAGAGCAGGAAGGTGCTTCACGGAGCCGCAGACACCAATACTTAGAAGGAACATCCATTCTCACTTGTTGTTGCCACAAATTCCTACCTAAAACCTCCACCACTCATAACAACTTGGACGATACCAACCCCGTGCCCCTTACATGTCCAGTAGGAAATGTGGCTCTGACTTTGGGGAGATCCAGGTGCATCTGCAAGTCTTACCCAAGCTCTCAGTTTTTCTCACGTCTCAAATGGGGGCTCGTCCTTCTGTGCATGGGGTCTCTTTGTTCTTTAGAGGAGGTGCTTGCCCTCACACCTGCACTTGATAAGGGCAGTTGCTTAAGAGTCAATGCCCTGAGGCTTTTGCTAGTAGTCCTTTCTAAAAGCCTCCCAGATACATGAGGTGGGCATGGCTTCTTTCTCAGGCTGGTGATGGGTGGGTACATATACTGGTCCTTATTTGCTAGTGGGGTAAGGTGGTGTAGGCTGCAGGACTGCTTCATGTTTAGCTACAGAGTGACTTCCTTCTGAGCACAAGAAGGGCACCCACCCTTTCTTTCTGGCCTTTGGCCTCCACCTTAACTGGCAGTGAGGGCTGGGTTCTGATTGTCTGAATGGGTAGCTCAGGTATATGGTTTTGTCTTTAGCCATGGCCAGCAGAGGGACAGGCCATATTAAGTCCTAGGGTCAGACAGGCCCGGACTCCAAGGAAGGGACAAACATCATCTTCAACTTCTGGGAGAGGGATGGGGCCATGCGCAGGCCCATTCCAGAGCTGTGTTGGGATACTGTGAAGCTAGAGACATGCCTAGGACTGCTCTAAGAGGGTTGGGAACACTCAACGCTATTCTCTGCAGATGGGCTGATGGGCAGGGTATGGCAAAGAGCCCTGGCCCTAAGTGGGACAAAGCAGCAGATCTCTTAGTGTCTACCTTCCAATCTCAAATGAAACAGCATTATCTCAGCCCAGAGGCTCCTACTCCATAGGTCAAAGTTCTGGTTTCACCACACACTGAGTCACCCACTTCCCTCTGTATGTCCATGAGAAAGGCACCCACACACATCTGTCTACACACTGGTGACACTTCAGAATGAACCTTCAGAGAGCAAAGCACCTCCCACATGGTATGTCACTTTTTCTTGGGAATCTATTTCTATTCACCCCAGATAAAAGAGCAACAGAAGCCCAGACAAATGGCACCATCACAGTCCATTTGGTGAATTCATGAGTTAGCTGGGGGTTATCTGCAGTGTAAAGGGTTACTTACAGAAGCAGAAACTGGTAAGTACTTATATATCCTTGGGGAGGTCTGGTGAGTCTTTCCCTCCTTTCACAGGGGAATATTACTGAATTCACTCTTGTGAGTGTCTTGTGTGAGTGGCCACCATTGTTCTGATTCAAGATGGTAATGATCATATTCAACCTGGAGAAAACAGCTGTGCAACACTCTACCCCTGCTACCAGCTCTTAAATTCTATCTCCTCTTTCACAGTGTTCCCCGAGCCTTGGAGGGGATGATACAAAGGTATGACTCTTTTCTCCTTTTTAGAACTGAGCATTGGGCTGCCATGACACGGCAATAATCATTTATTCTCAGTTGTTTCACTAAGAGTCTCCTCAGTAACCACTGCCCACTACAAAAAAAAAAAAAAAAAAGTCCCTGACCAAAGCTAACAGCAACAATAATCTATGGGTATAAACCGAAATGTGTCGAAGACAAATTGATAGGTACATCTTATCATTTAATAAAACAACAGTAGGAGCTTCTTCACGAAGCCGTATGACATCCCCAGTTATAGGTTTTTGTCCTCATTTGCAGCACCGAACATGAGTTTCCTGCTGTGGGGTCTGCCTTACATCCAATTGGAAAGCATTTGGTTACATTCATAGTAATCATGCCACTGTTGTACCAGCAGACACATCTTGTCTAGCATCCTGAGAATATAATTGGGGATTGAGGGGGAGATGGGGGTGTCCATAACCAGGAAGGACCACAGATACCAACTCTTCCCCAGCAGCCTGCATAGCACCCTCCAGCACTGTGTACAGCAGCAAGTACAGAGACTGCTTCAAGATCAGCTACAGCCCAATTTCTACATGTCCTACAACCCAAGCATGCAGTATCCTCAGGCATACAGATTTACCATCCAGTTCTGGCATGTAACCAACATCAGTGGCAATAGCCTGTATTATATGAAGAGTCTCAGGGACCTCCATGGCTAACAAGTCATAAGAGGTGGATCACCTCTAGTACCAGGATTTTTCACTCGGTAACCTTGTGGCTTCTGAGAGGATCTTTTCCCACTAATGCCAAGTGCCTTCACTAAAACTCTGGAATAGCAATTTCAGCAGCTCATTCTTCCTTTCAATTAACCCAGAGCCTACCAAGTTTTCAGGTAGCTTAAGAGCCACCGGAGTTGGTTGTACCAAGCCCAGTTCTACATATCAGTGTTTGTGAAGTGTGTGCCCCCCCCACTCCAAGAACACCCATATAGAACACTTGGCTGAGGCCCCTAATGGTAGCCTTCCATGTTGCTTGCTTGCATGGGAATGCTTACAAGAAGCCTTTGCCCGTCTCCACACGGATGAGGATGTGTTTGCATCCATTATTGACAGGCACAAGTGTCATGGAGTCTACCTGGCAATCACAACAGGACGGGTAGATTTACGTACTTGCCCAATCATAGCACCCATCTGTCATGCCAAGCCTCACATGTCTGAACAGCATTCAAACTATCACAATATCCCACGGGAATGGGACAGTGGAAGCTATTTCCAGCCGATCTTGGCTCCCCTATGGCTGACCCAGCACTTGCCAGTTCTTCTTTCTCGTGGGACTGTCCATAAAATCAAGCCTCTAATCAGAGTTCAACTGCCAGTCCAGCCGCTGCCACCGTACTGCTCGGACTCATCTCCCTGGTCCAGCTGCGCAGTATCTGTGTTCACTTGTATTGCTGCAGCCACCCACTTCTCTCTGGTTAAGTGACCTGCGTCACCAGGAAGTGCAGGGGAGAGCCCTTCCTAGTGTTTGCTTTGTTTTAGTCGGTTGTAGAATTTCATTGATTTCCTCATCAGGTGTCCACAGGTCGTACTCACCCGTGAAACTTGCCCAGCTCACATAGCTGGGCCTGGCTCTTGCACCGTGTATGGACTCGCTTCTCTCTTCATTCCTTCACGTACGTTTGTACATCTTCCAGATGGCTTCCTGAAGCTGTGAGATACCCAGAAATTAGCATTATAGCCTCTATTCAGTAAAGAGGGCTTTTTGTTTGTTTGTTTTTTTGTTGTTGTTGTTAAATAGAAGTTGGGCAAGATAACAAAAAAAAGTCTTGGGCTATCATGCCATGACAAATAATGGGACTGGGACAGGAACCTTGGAGGACTCTAAAGTGAATCATTGCCTGTGTCAGGTGAGTGAGAATTGGTCATGGAACTCAGCAGCTAACGGAATGCTAAAGAAAGCACTACTAAAGTCCAAGGCAGAAGGGAAAGACCCCACTACATATCAATTGTTTTCATTAAAATAAAAAGGCAATATCTACTTTATTTAGCTCTCATGAATCCGGCCATTCTCTATGACCCATTTGTGTTTTTGTTACCAGCCACACCCATCTGCAGAAAGGGCTTTTAGCCTGGGAAAATAATCTCCACCCTTCTAATTCCTAGAAGGTCTCTGTAATTTGTCATATCCGCCAGGCTGACTAAACTATTCGGTATTTACTACTCTACAGGGACTGGGCAACTCTATAAGCTTCCATTTCACCCAACCAAACAGGACTTCTTCACGGTTCATACCCTCAGCTGAAACTCCAGCCATAGTTTGCAGGGTGAGTCCCAGCAAGCACCCACCCCAGTATAATTTCTGGCAGAGGAGAAATGTACACAGTATACTCTTGGGTTGCCCAAGAGTTGCCCACCTCTGTGACACATGAGAAAGACAAAGCTTGTCCCAAGGGTGGGCAGTTATCTCCCCATGCTAACTTACAGATGGTTCTGCTGTGTCCCTGTTTTGGTGGCAAATGCTGTGTGACTATTCCTGGGTGATGTATTTCTATTCTACTCAGAAAGAAAGAAAAATCGTGGACAGAAGAAATGATTCTACCCAAATCCAGTTTGTGAACTAATAAGCGTATTGGAGTTACTTAGGAGCATGCTGACAAACGAACAGTCCCCTTCTCCCAAAAGTTAACTGTCTAAATATCCTTGAGGATGCACAGGGGCCTGATGGGCCTAGTGAGCCCTCCCATTCTCCCTGAGGGAATGCTAACATGCTCAATCTTGTGAAGGTCTTTTGCAAGTGACTACAGTTCCTTTCTATTCAAAATGGCAATCATCATTTCCACGCAGGAGGAAAGAGCCACAATAGAATTGCAGGAAGGTGGCTTAGGGCTACTGTGAGGTGAATCCAGTGATGCCTGGATCCAGGGCTGAGGCCTAAGTCCTAGCTGGGCTTTCACTGTCTTGTGCTTTCAGCTAGTTAATGGAGCTTCAGTTTCCTGCCTATGGAGTGGAAACACAGTGAGGTACCAACATTCAAGCCCCTGGGAAAGTGTGCTGTGAACTCTGGGGTGCCAGAAGATCCTGGGACCCAGCTCAGCTTTGAGCAGAGGCAGCCTTACAAGCATGACAGCTGAGCTGTCCTCAGTAGGACACAGATGCATTTCTAGGGTGTCATGCAGTCATTTGACAGTGCCCACGGCTTAGGCCTCCTAACCATTGTGTTCTTAGCTGCTAGTCTCCCAGCTCAAAGACTGGGAACTAGTTACAGTGGGTACAGGAACTCATGCCCACAACACAAGCAGCTCTACCCACATCCAGCCCAGCTGTTGTCCAAGAGGAGGATGACTGGGGTCCAGTCATCAGCCCTGGCCAAAGCTTTGGTTTTTATCAGCACAGTTCTGGGTCTGCTTCAAGTAAGCTAGGGGGACTTCATCCATGGGAAGATTGGCAATATCCCAGGTCAACAAGCACGCATAGCCAGGCCCCGTGGCTGCCCCCTGAGGGGGAAATGGACATCTGAAGGGGCAGTGACAGAAAAAGTCGTTTTCATAGACATGCCTCCTATAAGACAAACACATTCTCAAAAGTAGGAAAAGCTCGCTTGTGCCTCTGAGACATAAGATGAGGCACTCGTAGACAACTTGTGTGGAGCACCTCCTAGTGAAAGGTAGGTACATTTTGGAGACAAAAGAAAAGTTGGTGGCTACTTCTTATAGGGGTCAAGGGATTAGGCTAAGCAGCCGTGGCTCCTCCCAGGAGGAACAGAGCTGGACCTTGGGGTGAGTGAGCCCCTGGGTGGGCACGCACAGCTGCGTCTGGGTCTTCAGGATAAGTGGAATCTTCTATCTACATGGAGCTAATTCTTCCTGGACCCACTAAGAGTCTCCTGTCTCTACCTGCTCCACCTCTAAGAGCAGCCAAGCCAAGTACACACACTGCAGGACAGAATCTTTCATCCCTTTTCTGCAGCCCCTGACCCCAAACCAGCCACGCTCCAGCTCCAGATCCCACCAGCTCGGGGAAACACACATTCTAAAGAGGCCGAAGTAAACGAGTGAGCCCAAGAGTGAAGGAGTTCATGCCATTGAGTGAGCTGCTGTGGAAGCAACAAAATTGGGTAACGCCAGGGAGTGTGAAGGCTATGGACCAATCAGAGAAGGCCTCACCAAGGGCTACTGGATGACAAGAAGGTGGCCACACAGTCTAGGCTATGGTAAAGGTAAAGGTCCTGAGACTAGATCAAGCTTCAGATTCTGGGTACAGAAAAGAGGCCTGGGTGTCATTGCGGGAGGGGAGAGGGAGGCATGTGGCCTGGGTGGTTGGTAGGATCTGAAAGACAGCTGTAGCCTGCACCGGGGACGACAGCATGTGAGTGAGACCCTGCGGCTTCTGGAGCTACCAGTGACAAACATCAGCCCTACTGTGTCCATAGGTCCTGGCAATTGGAGCTTGCTGCCTTTTGACTGCTCATTGGTCATTCACTGGAAGAGTTGGGAGAGGCTGAGGATGGGGCTTCCATTCAGGACTAAAGATAAAGCCATGGTCAGGAATGAAGAGCATTGTATTAGGAAGGGGTCCCAGCTGTTTTTTTGTTCTTCTTTTTCTAATTTTATTTTTAGGTTATTTTATTTTATGTGCATGAGTGTCTTGCTCACATATATGTCTGTATTAGGGTTCTTTGTTTGTTTGTTTGTTTTTGTTTTGTTTGTTTTTTTCCGAGACAGGGTTTCTCTATGTAGCTTTGCACCTTTCCTGGACCTCACTCTGTAGCCCAGCTGTATTAGGGTTCTTTAGAGTAACAGAACTTCTAGAATGAATCTCCATAAATATAGAAAGGGGATTTATTAGAATGGCTTACAGGTTGTGGTCCACCTAGTCCACATGGCTGGCTATGAGTGAAAAGTCAAGGAATCGAGTAGTTGCTCAGTCCACGAGGCTAGACGGCTGTCTGAGCTGGTCTTCAGTACACTCTGGAATCCCAAAGAAGTAGGCTCTAATGCTAGTGAAGGAATGGACTTGCTGGTAAGAGCAAGAGCAAGTAGGCTAAGAGCAAAAGCTTAATTCTTCCATGTACTTATGTAGGCGTCTAGCAGAAGGTGTGGTCCAGATTAGAAGTGGGTTTTCCCAGATCAAATGATCTAGATTAAAGGTCTGTCTTCCCAACTCAAGATCCCAAAAAGGATACATATCTCTTCCTAACTCAAATGATTTGTATTAAAGGCATGTCTTTTCCAAGCTCATAAGATCTGGATTAAAGGCATGCCTTCCTACCTCAAAGATCCAGATTAGAAGGGATCTTCCTACTTCATATTAAGCAAATATCCTTTACAAGTGTGCCCATCATTTTTGGGTTTTACTTAATTCCAGATGTAGTCAAGTTGACAACCAAGAATAGCCATCACAGCGTCTGTGTACCAAGTGCACACCTTGTGCCCAAGAAGGCATCAGGTCCTCTGGAAGTGGGTTATGGACAGTTGTGAGCCACCCACCATCTGCATGCTGGGAATTGAACCTGGGTCCTCTGAAAGAAGAACAAGCGTTCCTCACTGCTGAGGAACTCACTGCTCCAGGCCCGCAGCTGGTTTCTTGTTGCACCAGGAGCAGAGGTGGCCATGAAGAGAGCTTCTGTTCCAGAAGAGAGAGGCTAGGTGTGGTAAGTGCCCGGTGCTAGAGACTCCGGCAGGCAAAGGGGGCATGGAAAATGCTCCCAGGATGAATAAGACCAAGGCTGGGCTTTCCCACACAGGACTGTCCATTCTCAGGGAAGCCTCCTTCTTGGCAGGGCACCACCACACCCTCCCCTCTGCTCTCGTCAGGCCCGGTGCCCTAACACCTGTTCCTGGACCTTGCACCCAGCCATTCGGGCACACCCTCTCCTGTGGACTGTGACTGTAGCAATTCTGACTCACCATCCCTGCCCCCCGTCCCTGCTTCCTGCCCAGCTCTTCTTTCTCCCAGAGCTCCACCTCAGGTCCTCCCTGTCCTTTGACGGTGCCCTTCCCTCTGACTTGAACAGTCCAGTGCCAGCTATTTGGTTTCTCCTGCCAGCTCCTCCAGGATCCCCATCCCTAGTGCCAGGTCAGAACCAGGATCCCATTGTTGTCCTGGTCTCCAGCTTGGCTTGGAGGAATGGTTTGCAGCTGCAGTGGTGACAGTAGTCATGAGCAGACTGGTGACATCTTCACCTCGGCACCTGAAGCTAGGCCAGCCCCATGATACCCAGCACACAGACTGAGCACCACTTCCCAGCCCCCCTCCCTTCCAGCCCGACAGTGGCTCAGTGTCTGCTGGTCCTGAGAAAACTTCAAGTCTGGCCAAAATAACCAGGAAGCTGCCATCTTGTAGAACCCTATACTGGCTAGTTTTATATCAACCTGACACAAACCAGAATCACCGGAAAGGAGGGAACCTCAATTGGGAAGTTTCCTCCATAAGATTAGGCTGTAGTGCATTTTCTTAATTAGTGATTGATGTGGGAGAGCCCGGCCCATTGTGGGTGGTTCTGTCTCTGGGTTGGTGGGCTGGGGTAGGGTTCTATAAGAAAATAGACTGAGCAAGTCATGAAGAACAAGCCAGTAAGCAGTACCCCTCCATGGCCTCTGCATCAGTTCCTGCCTCCAGGTTCCTTCCCTGTTTGAGTTCCTGTCCTGACTTCCTTCAGTGATGGACTACAATGTGGAAATGTAAGCCAAATAAATACTTTCCTCCCCAACTTGCTTTTGGTCATTGTGGTGGTTTGAAAGAAAATGGCCCCTAAAGGGAGTGGCATCATTAGGAGGTGTGGCCTTATTGGAGTAGGTGTGGTCTTGTCAGAGTAAGTGTGTCACTGTGGAGGTGGGCTTTGGCATCTCATATATGCTCAAGCCATGCCTAGTGTCTCAGTTTACTTCCTGTTGTCTGCAAGATGTGAGACTCTCAACTCCTTCTCCATCACCATGTCTGCACATCACCATGTCCCATGATGATAATGGACTAAACTTCTGAACTCCTAGTCACCATCTCAATTAAATGTTTTTCTTTATAACAGTTTCTGTGGTCATGGTGTCTCTCCACAGCAATAGAAATCCTAACTAAGACAGTCATGGTGTTTCATCACAGCAATAGAAACCATAACAAAGACAGACCCCTTCATGGTCCTTCTCCCAATGGCCACTCAGACCATGGAAGCAGAGAGGAAGAAAACAGGGTAGGAGGAAGCTGCTGGCTCCATTGCCCTGTTTGCTCTATCTATGTTTTGTAAGAGAAATCACTTGTGAATCTGAGAAATTCTCCACAGCAAACAGGGGCTTCCAGCTTAGAGAGGCCAAAGGAACCTGCCTGTAGCTGCTAAAATTCCCTCAGGAGGTCATGCAGGTCTTACAGGAAGCAGGGAGTGTCAGCTAGATTTGGTCTTTAAAGGAAAGGGATGATGACTTGGGGTGTGGGAAGGCTAGTGGAGAGCTGGTGGGATTGCGCCTGGACTGGGCTCAGTGAGCACCATCATCCCTTTCCACTTTCATATTCAGCTGGTCCCACCTCTGAAACTTTTGATGACAATCCCAGTAAGATTTTACTATAGTCCATGACAGACTGTGAACAAAGACAAAGATACTGCAAACAAACAAAAACAAAACAGAACTAAACACCTCTCCCCAAAACCTAAAATAAGCAAAGAAACCATGGACCATGACATCTTGTACACACAGAAAATGTTTAGCTAAGTATAAACAAATCAGACTCAGTTTTAAAGAAGAGTGATGTTACTTCACAAGCAAGTGAAATTTATCTTGGGAGTACGGGGTGGTCCTTGTTTAAAAATCAGTGTGGGGGTTGGAGAGACGGCTCAGGCAGTAAAGAGCTTGCGGTGCAAGGGTGAGACCCATTTTAAAAACGACATGTGTGGCAGCATGCACTTGCAATCTGTGTACTGGGAAGTGGAGATGGGCAGGTCCCTGGGACTCGCTGGCCAGCCAGCCCCGCCAAATCAGTGAGTTCAGGACAACGAGAGAGTCTGCCTTAAATTAAAAAAAAAAAAAAAAAAAAAAAAAAGAGGATAGCGCCTGAAGAACT
>CABHPQ010171305.1:21335-70355 GCA_902168405.1 Peromyscus aztecus | reverse complement strand
TAGCTCTCTCACTCCTCAATATATAAGTATTATCAAGCTAGTATATGTTTGGATTAGAACATGTTAGAAAATTTGATTTTAAAAGTTACTTTGTTGACTGGGAGTTCATTTTTAAAACTATTAAATAAATCTTGTCTTGAATTTAGGAAGGAGTTCCCAATAATTTCTGAGTTGAGCTTAAACATACTCCCCTATTTCATACTATTTATTTATATGAAGCTGTATTCTCAATACTACTGGTTATAAAACCAAAATATTGATCAACTCTGAGAAATGATGAAGATTTTCTGTGTCCTACTGTATCAAAATTCAGTCAAGATTTATTTCTTTGTATAAAAATAAACAAGCACAACCATTTCATTAGTATGCAAATTTTATTTTGTCTTTAACAAATTAAAAAATAGGTATACCAAACTAAATTTATGACTTCTTTGGTAAATACTTGATTTATATACCTATTTTACATACCCATATACCTGATGTAGAATTTAAATTCTTTTCAAGGGAAAGGGGTCATGAGTGGGAATTTTTTAAGAAACCTGGTTTAAATGATAGAATTGAGATCATGTTGTAGAGGAAGGGCATAGGTGAGCCTGGAAAGTTCAGGCTGCCCCTGGGGTCTGGTGGATTTTATTTTTCAAGGACAGGGCATGCTCCTGTTTCTGCACTGTCCTTTCTACACCATACCCCCACATGTAACTTTTCTTAAATGTTGGGCAGCAGTTCTCAATCTGTGGGTGGCGGCCCTTTTGAGGGTCAAATGACCCTTTCACAAGGGTCACCTAAGACCATCAGAAACACAGATATTTACATTAAAATTGACAACAGTAGCAAAATTACAGTTATGAAGTAGCAATGAAATTAATTTTATGGTTAGGGGTCACCACAATGTAAGGAACTGTATTAAAGGGTTGCAGCATTAGGAAGGCTGAGAACCACTGGAGTAAGGCTGGTTGTTGCTGACTCCTGGATGTGTTGGGAGAGACCACTCTATCTGTCAGCTCAGCTCTCTTCCAGCTCCAGCAAGGGACTTTTGCATAAACCTTTGGTTTCAGTCTATCTGTGCTCAAATGTAAGTAAGGTTCACTGGAAGGATAGGAAATTATTCCTCATTAAATTTAGCACATGCCACTTAATAATATTGCTAGAGGAGCAAGCTTTAACTTGAATCTTCTTATCTTGAACCAGTGGAGCCTAATAAGAGTTGTTGAGACAGACATGTGGGTACATAAAAGTCTCAAAATCCCAACCTGACCTTTAGTCACAGTTACGGGGTTTGCCTACTGTGATGGCCATTCTTGGTTGTCAACTTGACTACATCTGGAGGGAGCTATAATCTAGAAATGGAGGGCACATCTGTGAGAGGTTTTTTTTTTTTTTTTGCTTGATTGAGGTGAATCCACTTTTAGTCCAGACCTTTGAAATAAGAAGACACACACATCTGGATCTTGAGGTGGGAAAGCACACTTTTAATCTGGGCCACACTTTCTACTGGGAGTCTATATAAGGACGTAGAAGGAAGCTTTGCTCTTTGTCTACTTGCCCTCGCCTTGTCAACAATCCATTCCTTCACTGGCATTGGAGCCTACTTCTTCAGGAATCCAGAATATACTGAAGAGCAGCTGAGACATCCAGCCCTGTAGACCAAGCAACTACTGGGGTTTTTGTCTCTCCAAATACAGCTAGCCATTGTTGGATTAGCTGGACTGCAGCCTGTAAGTCATCCAATAAATCATGTGTGTGTGTACATATATATGCATACATATACATAGAAGTATATATACACAAACATATGTATATATATGTAAAAGAGAGAGAGATTCATTCTATAAGTTCTGTTATTCTAGAGAACCCTGATTAATACACCTCCATTTTCTGAGGAGATGATTTATTTATTCTTGAAGGTTTGTTATGATCCCCAAATTAAAACTAACTGTGTGCATTGGACCAGGCTCCAGGGTCATCCTTCTTCCCCCAAAACTCTCATCCCCACAAATTCTGTATCACTTGTAGTGTTAGGGTCTGAGAATCCGGGAATAATCCACCACAAAAGACCAAGTTTGAGCAAATTTTTTTTTAGAAAAACTGATATATCAGGAAGGCAGCAGTTTTTGGGCTCCAGACCATGTCCCTGAGGTAGAGACAGCAGCCAGTTTTAAAAGGAAAAACCACAGAAAGTCAGATGGGAGTCCCATCCAATCACAATGTAATATGGGGAGAAGCAGTTGGGGTTAAAAATAGTGGTGTACTTTCAGTCTATCAGGGAGTTGTGCAGTTTGGTGGCCCAGGCTCAGCTCTGGGCTGACCACTCAGAAGAGGATTGAACATTTGTGGTTTCGCCTCATTCTAGACACCTGTACAAGGGACTTGGGGGTTGGAGTTCAGCCTCAGGAAATTTTGGATAACGGCTCCGAGTAAGACAAACTGGAACAAGCTGGAGTTCCAATGCCAATTAGAATGTAACAGTAGTATGTTGCCTTCTCCATCTCTCCACAAGTCTTGAGCACTTCTAGTAGGCAGGACTCCCTAACAATCAGGTCTGTTGCTGTGTGTGCCACGCTAGCTGGCTCATGGGCTCAGCTGTCTGTCTCCCATCTTTCTGTGAGAGCACTTGAACTAGGGATGAAGGCTACCACACCCAGTTTTCTGTGGCTTCTGGGGACTCAAATTCAGATCATGTTTGCACAGTAAGCACTTTATCTACCGAGTCATCTCCCCAGCACCTTTGTCTCTTTTCCTATGGAAATTGAAGGATACTGGGAAAAAAGTCCTTTCCTCTCCATATTTCAAAGACTCCTTGTCATATAAATGGAGAAACCTATTTATTTTAATAATACGAGCTATTTCAGTTAACTACAGACTGTACAATGATGGCCCCATTCAGATTATCTGACTGTGCTAATGTGAGCCTCAATCATTTGGCATGGTTTCATCAGTTTTTGTTGGGGTACTGACAGAAAGTATTTTCCTTACACTCTTTCAAAGTTCCACATCCCATCTACCCAATGGACTTTTTTGTTGTTGTTGTTTTTAAATCTCCTTTAAAGTATTAGAGCACATAGAAAGGTCTGATACTTTCTTCTTTCAAGACTGGATGCACATCTGTCAAGTGTTGTGTTTTAGCTGTCTGAAGAACAGTCACTCCCACAAGGGCTGAACAATGTACCAGGCTCTATTCCAGGAAGTTTTGCTTCTTCATAATCTTTAGTCATAGTAAGAAATTTCATGAGAAGTTTCTAGAGATTATAAATTGTCAAATGAAGATAATATATAGAAAAGTTTAAAGTGTCTTGTAGATTCTCATTAAAACTCACTTTACTAATATCTGTTTGGTTTGATCCTAAAGAGGCCCCCAGCTTTGAGAACACTTCTCTATTTCAATGAGTGTAAGACATCAAGGATCTTGCTTTTTTTTTTAATTTAAAAAAAATTTTTTTTGGTTTGTCAGATCCACATAAGAGATGTTTTGCTAGCAATGCCGTTTTTTTTCTCTTTCAGAATGAAAAGTAAATGGGAAACTCCAGACACACTAATGCAGTTAGTTAGTTTGTCAGTTTAAACACATTAGAAGATAGGGAAGTAGTGGCAGAAACAGTCCCACTCACATTAAAAGCACTGCAATAATGAACATTAGCTTGGGTAATCCAATGAAAATCAGACGTTATTTGGGAAGATAGTGTTTACATTGGTCCATTTGGGTTTGTGGATTTCATACAATAATCTAGGATATTAACACTACATTTTATGGAATCCCGAATTCTATAGGATAGATTTATACTTGCTGTCAGATGCAATCTCTACACGGTCTCTTTAGGGTATAGGCTGTTTTATCTGCAGGGTAAATGAGGAAACTGAGACTGGGAAAACAAGAATAGAAAACAAGGTCACACATCTTGCCAATATATCTGTAATCATTATCAAATTTCTTGTTCTTTCCATACGAGAGTGGTGTTATGCTTTTGTTTTACAAATGCGGTATATTTCCCTCATAATAAATAGACATGATTTAGTTACCATTCATAAGAGAGAAAAAGAAAAAAGCAACACTCGTGGCAGGGGATGGGGATGTGTGGCTCAGCAGTTCAGTACACTGGCTGCTTTTGCAGAGGACCTGGGTTTAGTTCCCAGCACCCACACGGCAGCTCCCAACATCTGTAACTCCAGTTCCAGGAGTATTCCATTGTATTCTTCTGGCTTCCTCTGTTACCAGGCATGCATGTAATGCATATTTATGAAGAGAACCCAGGAGAGGCTATTGGTGAAAACGCAGCCCGGTTATAGTAGAAGATCCCGGCATCTTGGAGATGTCAGTACCATGGGATGAGCACCAAGAACAGCAGAAGAGTGGAGCCAGCTAGAGCCTAAAAGACAAGCTGTGTGTGCTGCAGAGGAAAGAGCCACAGAAGTGACCCAAGCTCTTTGGAGGAGCCCAGAAGACCCTGAGTGAATTCCAGACATTGGACAGTGAGTTATTTACACTGTTAGAGTTTGGTTTTGTTTTGACTTGATTGTTACTGTGCCCCGGTTCTTCCCTCTTGAAGTAAGGAAATGTATTTTAAAGAAATATTAGGCTTTAAATGAGACTTCAGATTTTTTTTTTGTTTTTTTTCAAGATGGCTTCTCTGTGTATCTGGCTGTCCTGGCTGTCACTCTGTAGACCAGGCTGGCCTCAAACTTAGAGATCTGATTGGCTTTGCCTCCCAAGTGCTGAGATTAAAGACTTGTACCAGCATACCCAGCTGAGACTTTGGATTTTAAATAGACCAAATTTTAAAATATTTGTATTTGTAAAGATTGTGGGACTTGAAGTCTTAGAATATTTTATGTTGTAATGTTTATATTAATGTGTGCTCTTGAGGATGAACGAGAAGGAAAATGTTGTGGCTTTATAGTGATGTGTTTGTGTATTAGGTTGACAAGGGGCCAATTGTGCTGGATAGTTTTATGTCAGCTTGACACAGGCTTTAAGTATCTGGGAGGAGGGAACTTCAATTAAGAAAATGCTTCCATAAGGCTAGGCTGAAGGCAAACCTGTAGGACATTTTCTTAATTAGTGATTGATGGGAAAGAGCCAAGCCCATTGTGGGTGGTGCCATCCTTGGGCTGCTGGTCCTGGGCTCTATAAGAAAGCAGGTTGAGTAAGCCATGGTGAGCAAGTCAGTAAGCAGCAGCCTCTGCACCAGCTTCTGACTTCAGGTTTCTGTTGTTTTTGAGTTTCAGTTCTCACTTCCTTTGATGATGAAAGTGGTGGCAACTCTTATGAAGGAAAGCATTTAATTGAGGTGATAGCTTACAGTTTCAGAGGTTCAGTTCATTATCATCATGATAGGGAGCATGGGAGCATGCAGGCAGTCATGGTGCTGGAGGAGTAGCTGAGAGTCCTACATCTTGCAGGCAATAGAAAGTTGACTGAGACATTGGGCAGTAGCCTGAGAACAGGAACCTCAAAACTTGCCTCCACAGTGACACACTTCCTCCAACAAGGCCATATCTACTCTAACACAGCCAAGCCTCCTAATAGTTCCACTTCCTATGAGATTATGGGAGCCAATTACAGTCAAACTACTACAGTAACCCTAACTAAGACAGGTCACTATTTAGCACTTACTTTGTGATAGACCACATTGTAGTTCATTCTTCAATTTCCCCAAAAGTTAGATAATATTCATTGCTTTTTAATAAAAAGAAGTTGAAATGAACTTGAACTAAGTAATGCAAACGGTGCTCATTGTTGTGTTGTATACACCCCAATCTATGTTATTTTAATTAAAGGTAATCTTCCTTTTGTAACATCTAGTGAAAAACATCCTCCGACTAAGATTCTGATCTTTGCCACCTTTTAGAGACTTTCAGTCTCTACATACTCTGGTTGGAAATACTGTTTGTTCATTTAACAAAAGCTTTGCAGGTAGGCATCCACAGAATAGATTTTAGCCTGGCTCCTTCTGATTATGTCATCTTAAGATTGATGTTGAAATTAATGCAAGCTTCTTGGGCACAGACCAATGGTGACATACATCACTTCCTTTCACTTTTGCACTTGCCAGAACTTAGTCATGTGGGCACACTTAGCTGCCAGAGAGGCTGAAAGACATATGGAGATGTGTGTGGAGAGACTGGGGGGGATATCTGAGTCAACCACATGAGGGACCTCATCCAGGCACATAGGTGAAAGCTGACAAAATGAGAGTTGGAATTCAAATTGAAAAATCAGCCTTTTATTTCTACCTGATGTTCTTCCAAATACCTTTAAAGAAAAAATATTTTAAGAATAGTTGAAATTATCAGCGTTAACATCAGTTTGTGCATATAAATAATTTCACTTTCATTGCCATAAACCTGATGCCTGTGGAATCTTAAGTCTTAATCTACTGGACTGCCTGATGTTTTTGTCTAATGGAGATGTTGTCCCGTTTCTGTAATACTATGTGGTAGGACTTTCCAATGTATGAGACCCACACACTCAGTGCCCCCTCCTGACCATCACTGACTGGCAATCACGTTGCCTTGCTCTTCACTCCTTGGTGGGGTGGATTTCTAGGACCTTCCTAGAGAGAAAAGACTTCTCCATATCAATGCCTCCATTTGCCACCTGATGACTCATCCAATTAGACTGGAGCCCAGCACCTCACATCACTACCAGAAGTACCTTCTGAAGGCACACTCTTCTATTAGTCTCCTTTGTTGCTGGAGTACTTCTCTCCAGGTCCCACCAAGCCCCACAGTTCCACAACCCACGTATAAAATAATCACTCAGATGCTTATATTACTTATAAACTGTATGGCCATGGCAGGCTTCTTGCTAACTGTTCTTATATCTTAAACTAACCCATTTCTATAAATCTATACCTTGCCACGTGGCTCATGGCTTACCGGCATCTTTACATGCTGCTTGTCCTGGCGGTGGCTGGCAGTGTCTCCTGCTCCACCTTCCTATTCCCTCAATTCTCCTCTCTGTTAGTCCCGCCTATACTTCCTGTCTGGCTGCCAGCCAATCAGTGCTTTATTTATTAACATATTTGACATACAGAACATCCCACAGCACTCCTTGAGGCTGCTGGAGAAGTGGGTGCTAAAAGGCTCATATCTCTCCTCTGTCATTCACGGTGCAAGTGTGGATCCCTTTGAGCAGAGATGTCTACGAGAGTCAAATCATCCAGTTGAATTTCTCTTCCTTCTACTCACAAGCCAGCTTCCATGACTGGATAGTTCCCAGTTCAATCTAGGAACTTAATCTAGTCTTAAACTGGATTTTTCACTTCGAAGGATACAGCTTAGATCTCAGATAATCAGTGTGCCCTGTAAATGTTCTTAGGAAACCTCTTTTGGTCAGGTACTGGAATTGATGGAAGAAAAACTGTAATTGGTATATACATCATTTGAAATTGGAATCTTTAACTTTTTATAAGGACTATTTTCTTCTCACAGGCATTTTACATATTTGCCTTGAAATATTGTTCAATTAAGAAAGGCTTTATAGGCAATTTAGAAAAGGTTTCACTGTGGCTCCTGAATTCAATGTTTGTAGGCTGGTGTTCAGGTTATCATATGATTCCTGGGCACTCTTTTATGTTTTTCTGTCATAAATGTCTGTTTTAGTGCCTCACTCTGCTTTCACTAAGTTATCTTAAAAATATATCTTCATTCCATGTCACACACACAGGCTTGGCCACAGCAATCAAAGAATCCAAGCCTCTTGGGAGTTACAAGGCAAGGAGGGACTCTCCAGCATACAAGCTCCTTTCTGGAATCATGGGGTCCTACAGAGAGGCAGGAGAATGAAGTCTGGAGGTCCCCCTGGACTCATGGTTCATGGCAATGTGAACTAAATGAATAGACCTTCAACCAGCTAATCTATTCATCCAGCCATTTAATGATCAGTGAAGTTTGCTGAATAGATGATCTATCATGGTGATCAATAGTCATCATGAAGAAAGCTGAAATGGAGACCAACCACAAATCAATAGAGAATGGGATGCTGAAACCCAGGGTGAATCCCGGTACTGGACAATCTTGGCGATTCTGTTTCTGCTTCCAAACAGGAGAATTTCTGCTATGCAACCTGAACCTGCTCTTTGAAATTATAGGTCTTTCAGCAAAATGTTCTTGCCTAAGCATTTTGGGCTAAACTCTCCTTTCCAAGGTAATTTTTATTGGTATATTTTTGGACTCTATATTCTTTCCAGCAGCTTTTAAATCTGCCTTGATTGACTTCGCAGAAGACTGACACACAGGGCCACACTTCATTGAGAAATGAATGTCTCTAACCCAAGGCATGCAAGTTTATAGTGTCTCAGGGGCGAAGGAATGCTTGCCACCAAATTACCACACTCTGGGTGCCATTGCTCTGTGAAATTACACCAAGTACTAGCTCTGGGCAGAATTTAATACTTCTCCTGGGCCCTGAGAGAAGGGTGATAGAGGTCTTATCCCAAAAACCACTTTTATGGAGAATCCAGTCTTTCTTAACAGAAGGTTAAACATTCAGGATTTCCAGGGTTGCTAGAGTGTGCCTCAATCCTAGGCTGCAGAGTGATTTAAAATTTCTGAGTAGAGGTGAAGTACCAGACATCCAAGATTGTGCCTCATCTTTTGTTTTTGTTTCCATGGAACAAGCAGGAGTTTGCAGCTATAAACCTATGAAACAACCACAGCTGTACATGCATTTTAGACAGGGCTGGGAAAAGGAAGGCAGAGATGGACTTCCAGCATCAAAGCTGGTGTTGGAGAAACTTAAGAAGGAGGCAGAGAGCATTTGCCCTGTGCAGAGAAATGGTGACTTTGGCAAGGCTAGCAAGCTGGCTTTCCCACTAACCCCAAAGCCTGGCATGGCCCAGGGTACTTGATGCTACACTTCCTTGTCTGTTAAGGGGTTTCCCCACATACCCTCAGTTGCTTTCCTGGTAGCAAAAGCTTTGACAAGAAAGGGCCACTTGGGTTTTCCTGGCTCTCCTAGCATAAGAGGCTCTCTAGTGAAATATGTTTCTAAACTAGTTGCCATGGAAATATGTTTTAAAGATAGCCCATCCCAGGGAACGTTGACAGGCACTGATCACAAATCAGGCTTTGATTTACCCATCCAACACAGTGCATGGAAACACTGAGAATGAGTGCCGGGTATCTCTGAGGTTTCAGAGCCTGCCTGGTGTGCTGGGGAGTGTGGAGATGTTTTGTGCGAGGCACTTCTGTTAGTTGCTGGTTATCCACATGAGACTGAGAACCCAGAGTGCTGTGGAGGCCCTGTGCTCCTCCTCCTCGGCACTGTGCATCTGGTGTTCTGTTCAGATTACTTCCACCAGAGGAAGGAGAGGGCAGGGAATTCCAGCCAGTGTTCTCGGCTCTCATGGGAGGTGATGGGTAGAGGAGAAACTAAAGCCAGTGGCGGAAATGCTGTGGGTTTGTTTATGATGATTCTGTGGTTTTGTTTATGATTCTTTTATGAG
This sequence comes from Peromyscus aztecus, assembly GCA_902168405.1. Classification (NCBI taxonomy): domain Eukaryota; kingdom Metazoa; phylum Chordata; class Mammalia; order Rodentia; family Cricetidae; genus Peromyscus; species Peromyscus aztecus. The sequence goes on along the minus strand of CABHPQ010171305.1, from coordinate 60,912 downwards.
CAATTTGATTGTCTGCCAGGGTCTGCATGTGAGTTAGTTGAAAAATGGCAGGTTGGAAGAAAACCATCTTGTACATATATATGTACATAGATTGTTTGTTGTAATATATAAGCATGCTTAGAGACAGCAATTTTTCCTCCCCCCCCTCCCCCCTCCCTCCCTCCCTCTCTTCCTTCCTTCCTGCCTCTCTGCTTCCCTCCCTCCCTCCCTCCTCCTTCCTTTCCTTCCTTTCTTCCTTCCTTTCTTTTTTTATACACAGGGTCTCACTATGTAGCCTGATTGGCCTGGACCTGGCTATGCAGACCATACTGCCCTGGGACTCACAGAAATTCACCTGCCTCTGTCTCCCAAGTGCTGAGATCAAAGATCTGTGCCACCACTCAAGACCCTGACTTTTTCTTAAATGTGGGAAGAAACACGAATCATTCAAACCTTAGAATGTTTATCATTATATAAATCATTTGTTAGACCATCTCTTTTACTTGAAATTACACAATAATTGCCAAATTGTAAGAAAATCATTCAAAGATTTAACAAATCAGAAGTATCTAAGCTTCTGCTGAGCTAAGAATTTGTATATATTTATATATACACACATGCATGCATGTATATAGCCATACATATAAATTGTATACATCCATAGAGAAAATTAAATATATTACTGTATAATATATATGTATATATATGATGGCAGGATTTTTATATCTCTATATATGCATATGCACGTGTATTATCATGTATAAATCATTTTATATTAACATATATACATGGTATTGGCTTGTCTATTACATTGATGAATACGTTCCATGAGTAAACTATGGATCGTCTTTCTATATAGCAAAGGACACACTGCAAATGAGTTACCATCTGCAAAGGACTTTGAAAATGAGCTCTCACCTTTCTGTGTTATTCTTATCATGTATCACCCTTCTGTTGAAGGTGACAACTGCTACTGATGTGGACACCTGTGCCTACTGAGCTATGCTCCTTTGCTTAGCCAGAGAACTGGTTCCTGTTCTTTCTTTTCCTAAGCAGAATACCAATTAGTCACTTCTAGAGACATTCCCTGCCAGAATCAAGACAAATCGCTGGCTCTGGGCATTCTTCAGCTGTTGCCTTTCAGAATCTCTTAAAGGTGGCCCTTGCCTGCCGTCTGGCTGCTGGGTAGCAGTGGCCCACAGAATTGAAGTTCATTGTCTTGTGCTTGGTACAGCACACAATGGCAAAGCCTTTATAGTGCTTGCTCTGGGCTGTCACTCCTCTTTTGCACACACACACACACACACACACACACACACACATACATTCACACACAGATATATACACACAGAGATTCTTTCTCCCCCCTCTCCGTCTCTCTCTCTCTCTCTCTCTCTCTCTCTCTCTCTTTCTCTTCTCTCTCTCTCTCTCTCCATTTGCTTGACTCATAAAGCAAGGAATGACTTTGTTTATGGAAAGTGATTTCTTAAGGGAAGCCATTCCATGAAATCAAACTATAGGCAAGAGGAGATTCTTAGTGCTTTCTTGAGCATCTGTGCTGGTTAGGTATTTTTTGTGAGCTTGGCACAAGCTAGGGTCATCTAGGAAGAGGGAACCTCAAAATGAAAAAAATGCCTTTGTCAAATTTTTCTGTAGGCAAGTCTGTTGGACATTTTCTTGATTAATGATTATTGTGAGAAGGCCCAACACACTGTGGGTGGTACCACCTCTGGGCAGGTGGTCCTGGGCAGGTTGTATGAGAAAGCAGGATGAGCAAGCCATGGAGAGCAAGCCAGGAAGCAGCCGTCTTGTCTTCTATGGCCTTTTTCTTCAGTTCCTGCCTCCATATTCCTTGCCCTAAATTCCTTTCATGATTGTGTGTGATTAGGACTTGTAAGCCAAATAGACCTTTCCCTCTCCAAGCTGGTTTGTTAATAGTCATTGTCACAGCAACAGAAACCTAACTAAGACAGTGTCTCTTTGTCTAAAATACCCAAGGTATACAATGATTTATCAAAATTAGTGTTATGTTGTGCTCATGTCAAGAATCCCTTTTAATTAATATATATTATTAATGAATTCATTTAGTTTATGTATTGATAAATTAATTTAATCCAGAAATTATTAATGGTTTACATTATTAGAATTTTGAAATGATGAAATAAATATTACTGATAATTCTTGTTCTTCAACTGAGCATAAATGAGTCCAAATGGTGGCTTGCTTCAGTAAAATACATGGGGATTCACTCCTGTAGATTTGAAAGCGCCTGTCAACTCATATCTATAGGATTTCATGGCTACACTAACAGAAAGCATATGATCAGCATTGAGTTCTCATTTTTGACATTTCTAGCCAACATAACTCATACTCAACACCTGTTATAGAAGTCCTCTCTGAAAGAATATGATGACCATGCAGAAAAGCAAGTTGGTATTTACACATTACAACTTTCTCTCATACAGCCTCTGTCCCTCTGTCCCTCTGTCCCTCCTTCCTCCATTCATCCATCCATCCATCCATCCATCCATCCATCCATCCATGCATCCATCCATCCATCCATCCCTCTTTCCATCCTCCCCCGCTCCCTTCCTTTTCTTTCTTGTTCTGGGGATGGAACCCAGGACCTTGTGTGCACATCAGGCAAATGCTCTACCACAGAGCTACCACATCAGTCATCTGTCTTCCCTTTGTGTTCTTCCACTGTCACATGCCTCCAGAGGGCAGAAAATAGAAGCAGAGACAGTTAACAGAGGAAACAGGGAGCTCAATTTGTCACATTAGCTCATGTAAAATTTTCCACTATAATTCAGAGCATGAGGCCTTGATAGCTCAGCAGAACTGGCTGCACTTCCTGAAGTGGACATCTGGATTAAAGCTGAGCTGTCCACTGTGCTTTAGACTTGAGATCTAGAGGTACTGTGGCCAGAACAAGACTTGTCATGCATACCTCTGCATGCTCTCCATTTCCCACATGGCAAACTAAGGTGCTTAGAGATTTCATTCACAGACATACCATTGTTAAGGAACATTCAACCACAGTTTTTTTTTTTTCTTGCTGAAAACTCTTGTCTGCAGACCACCCTGACTCTCATTCCTGGTGCAAGCAGGGTTCCTGACACTTAATGTTTGGCAACCTGCCTTCCATTTTCCCTTTGGTGCTTTAGGGACTAGCCCAAGGATTTCCTCAGCCTCAAACTCCATCATAAGATACTAAGAGATGGTCTGTTGTCCTGAGTCTTTGCCAGCCTAGCTGTGAGACCTCAGGCTTACTAGGTGACCTGGAAAGTTCACCATGACTGGGAACAAGGTCAGCTTCCATTGAATTCAAAGATGAGAATGCGAATTTTGAAAGTGAGGGGAAATGAAACAAGGCTTTAATTAAGTCTCTACAGCACACGGAACAAATAAAATCTATGCTCTTGGAGAATGCATCTTTGCTCTCTCTTAAGTTCATTAAACTATTTAAAATTTAAATAGGCACTACTCAGGGAAGCACATTGTCTACCTGTCTGCAAAGATTTAACATTTTCACTATTCTATTGACAAGGAGTTCTGAATTCAAAGGCCTGCAACCCTGGATGATTCCTAATTAATCAGTGTGATGAATTCTGTAGTTTTACAGACACGTTTACAACAGTAATTTCTCCAAAATGGTGTTTTCTTAGATACCCTTTGATGATCTGCCCAGGTATTCTTTATTTGTGCCCTGTGACCTGGGTATAAACTCTATCCCGTTGCCCCAAGGAAATACTGGCAATTGATAGCTTCTGGGGGGACATGGAGTCAGTTCTCTTTAAGACTGTTGCCTGTGGTAAGTTGACCATGCTCCAGTAGAAGACCATACATCCAAAAGTATGTGGCTGGCACAACTTGGACTTGACGAGTGTTATAAAAAATAAGGATGCAAGGTTGGGTGGGTAAGAAAGAGGAGTAGGGCCGGGTCGGTGGTGGCGCACGCCTTTAATCCCAGCACTCGGGAGGCAGAGGCAGGCGGATCTCTGTGAGTTCGAGGCCAGCCTGGTCTACAGAGCGAGATCCAGGAAAGGCGCAAAGCTACACAGGGAAACCCTGTCTCGTAAAAACCAAAAAAAAAAAAAAAAAAGAAAAGAAAAAGAAAGAGGAGTAGATCTGGAAAGAGTTGGGGCAGAGGAATGAACATAATCAAAACACTTTGTAGAAACTTCTAAAAGAATTAATAGAAAAAATTAAAAAAAACAGTATCACATACTTATTTCTGAAGGTCCATATATACATGTAAAAATGCTTTACCATCAAAAATGCAAGCTGCAAGGAATCCTAAGGGGACAAGAGTTATCAGGTTGTTGACATATACTCTCATATACTAATTTGAGTGACTAGGTTAATTACCATGTGCTTTGATGAGGTTATATGTCTGATATTAGTGTCTTAGGAACACAGAAGTGTTAGCTATGCTTGACTTTCTAATATTAAGTGCCATAATTGTAAAAGTCATATATTTGCTAGGAAAATACACATTTGTACTTATAGCCATACTATCTAAAGAGAGCTACTAGCCCTATACAAAAAGACTAAAGCTTAAGCAGAGAGAATGATTCTGCTGAAATGTCACAACCATTGCAGATGTCAGAACCAGGTCTTAGCATATTATAGAACTGATTTGTAAATTACTAAAGAAATAGTTACCGAGGGCCTTCATTTGGTGTCTGACATTATGTTACTAAAATACTTCTTCCATGAAGGGTCTAAATGCAACATGTACTAGACACTTGGCTAGTGCCATTTGAAGATGAATGCTAAGAGAATGGTAGTCTGTGAATGAATGATGTTATGTGCTGCATGCGCACACCCCTCCTCAGAACACTAGTTCTTCTTTTCCTGTTTAACATGTAAGCCTGCGTTTCATGGACTTCTGACTTGAGCACTAAGATTTGACCTTGCAGGTGAGAATGTTTATTTCTTAGGTGCCCTCAGTTTCTGTAACTTCTGGTTATGTGCCCCACACACTTTCCTCAAACCCAGGTAACCTACATTCATTAGGTCTTGACTCCCACTGAAAAACAGTCTTGAATCTATCACCTTGCCTCCTAGTTATCTCAGAAAGGCTCGGCTGGGGATTGCCTCCATCAAATCGGCCTATGGGCATACTTGTGGGGTTTTCTGGGTTGTTAATGAATGTAGGAGGGTCCATCCTACTATGGGCGATGCCATTTTTAGGCAAGTGTGCCTGGGCTGTATAAGAAAGGCAGTTAGCTGAGCAAGCCATAGGGAACAAGCCAGAAAGCAGTGTTCCTCCATGGCCTCTGCTTTAGTTATTGCCTTGCTGGAGTTCCTGCCCTGACTTCCTGCCTATCCCCTAAAACAGACCTGGATCCTAAGCGCACAACTTAACATAACATTTTTCTGGTTTGAGTTTGAACAGGTCTTTTATGCTGTGTTTTCTCTACTCTACTATGTTTTATCATTAGGGTGCTTATTTTGATATGAAATTGTAAACTATTAGGTGGATAAAAGTCTGGATCTAATTAATCTCTATATCTCCTGCCAAATGCCATTCCCCTCTGTACCCCTTCAGCATGCTTCTTTTCAAACATGTCTTCTAGTGTGAATCTGTATTGAAGTGTCTAGACATAGACTAACTTGTATATAATATTTATCAGCAAGATTTACATATATACACACACACATAATATATAGTATATATGGCAACACACATATTACATATATATACATACACAGCAATTATATATGTATAGCAATACTACCTAGAAGTTAAGGCCTCTCTGGGGATGGACTTCGGTCAGAATCCTTGTAGATGTCAACAGTTTCATGTTAACAACTGTGTTCACATGTGGCAAAGATCACAGTGCTTTTTAAATGTTGCTCATGGGATTAAATATGATATGATTATATAGAATGTTGATTCTTTCAAGAACTGAAGAGAGGCTATGATTTTTTAAACCCCCTCCCCAAGCTAATGTGTAGCAGAGGCACGGAGTGACTTGGGTCAGAGACAAAGGCCTCTCTTACTCATGATACAACAATAGAGCACCAGCATCATGTGCTGGTTCCCCAATCCCCACAGGGCCACACACAGAGTCAAACAACACTCTAACACACAGTGAATTACATAGTAGAACCTGAAGCTTAGGGAACCTGAGTCTTTGATAATGGGCAGTAGACATGCTTGCCTATTGCTCTAGAGTGAGACACCAAGAGCATTGTGTGAGGCAGGAAGCATGAATGCCCTTTGATCCCGAGGGAGCCGCTACATCAGTTTTGTAAAGTGGTTTGCTATGCATGTATCCTGAATATAAGTAGCCCAGATCAAAGACAGACAGCATGTTCTCAGCTTGCGTGACAGGCACAACCGGGGCAGCTTATAGAAAATTCTATCTTATAGAAAATTATATCTTTTTTGTGACAAAGCATATGTCACAAAACCAGGCAGAATTAGAATGCAGCCACTGTGAGTATAGCTGTTATTAGTTCAGAAAGACGATGCCGCCTTGTACATCAAAGATAACCCCATCCAGTTGCTGGGTTAAATCAAAGGCGAATTCAAAGGAATTGACATGTGTCTATAAGTTTTAGACATTGAAATGGATTCTGTTCATTCATGGGGCCCTGCACCAGGTAAGGCAACTTGAGAGAGGGTTTACTTCATCTTGGTGATGATTATGCATGTCTGGTGCACCTGTTTGCTATGATGTTTTCAGAGAGAAAATAAATAGAAGCTACCATCCATTCTTCGGTGAGTTTGACCTTTCTACCTCAGAGGACTTGCTTACTACTTCGGTATGCACAGCCATGGCTTACTGCTGCTTGCAGAAAAGATGTGCTCTGGTCCACGTCCTTCTACAAATAAATATGCACCTGGACATTTTGTCTTCAAATGCCATTGGGTTTTTCTATTAAGTAGAAATGTTGGAGGGTGATTTTGATGGGAATGGAAGAATGGCTTTGGCAGCTCTCCAGCTCTGGAGGGGGGTCCAGTTAAATCACAGTAGTGTGTGCTGGGGGTGGCAATATTTTAGATATATCCTTGCTTCTGTCCCCCAAATACTTTCTTCCCAGTGAAGCCTGATCTTTTAGCATCTTTCTTTCTGGTTTGCAGGGGAAAGGAATTAATTTCCCCATACCATTGTGTTCAATAAAAATTTCTTAACTTTCTGACAAGGAATGAGAGTTCTCACATCTTCCCTGTTCCAGGCAAAACTTGGATCTCAGGAAAAATGCAGTTCTTGACAAAAGAAGAGACAAAGTATGACTAAGTGATAGTGGAGCACTTGACCCTAAAAGAGACAGACATCTACATTACCCTCTCCAAGGCTCAGGGAACATCACAGAAGGCTGGGCAGGTGTGCTGCAGAACAATGTTTTCTGTACGTGACAGGGCCATTGAACTCAGGAGCTCATTGTAGCTGCCATTACCTGCCAAGGCCTGTGCAAGACTGGGTTTGTCAATATTTCATCATGGGAAGGGGAGGTGCTCATGAGGTCCACTCCTCCTGAGAGACTATTGACAGTTAATGGTTGGCACTAGTGAGTTGCCTATACACCAGTAAATAACCTCCCATCTGTGTTCATGCAAACAACCATAATGAAATTCAGTAGGAGACTCATGAGCATGGGCGTGCACACACACACAGACACACACACACACAGACACACACACAGACACACACAGACACACACACACACAGACACACACACACACATTAGAGGAGGACTGGCTAAGAAGAAGAAGGTTTCAGTGGGAGAGGAAGGGGTATAAGAGGGGATAATGGGAGATGAGAACAACTAAAATTTAATGTAGACATCTAAGAAACAATGAATTTAAAAATTCAACAGCAATGATAATAATATGATAACTCTTTGACATAATAAGAAAGATGATCTGTGGATAACTTTGTGTTTCTGGGTTTCTTCAAACATTGTGAGTGAAAGTTTCTATCAGGTGATCATTTAGCCTTGTGTTTCTCAAATATAACATGAGGAGGGGAGGAATCATTTGAAGATTTTGGAAAATGCACGTTTAAATTCACCTGGTATAGTTGGGGCCTACACTTGAGTGTTTCTTCAGGTTGTCAAGGATCCTAAGACTGCTGACCAATGAACCAGTATTTAGACATCAAAGACTAAGAGAATTTGGCCAAAGGAGGAGGGGTAGGGGAGACAGAGAACATAATACAACCTTGGCTTACTCTAGAAGTCTCCTTAGTAAGGGACTGAGCCCCACTGAACAAGTCTTTGCATACCCTCCTGACAGGTCCTGAGGAGCAGGTCAGGGTAAAATGGTGGAGGGCAGGGGAATGTCAACCTGCATAGCATGCTGAGCTCACAGCCCTCAGCATCCTATGCTGCTACAGCTCATGGCTCTGAAAGCAGATGGCCAGCCCTCAGCATCACTGTCAAAAAGAGGATCTCATTCCCAGCCTGCACTCTCCCCACTTCCAGGCAGTCTTCACACCTCCCCCCCAAGCTCCCTCCAGATGATAGGAGAATCACCTGAGGAGCAGACTGTCTGCCGATTATTAATCACATTCTGCAGACCTCAAGTCTGTGTCCAGGCACCAAGCCAGCATAAACTGAACCTGCCAAAAAGAGACCTTCCCCAGCTCTGGCCTGCCAGCTGCCCTGCTATGTGTGATTTCTAGGTCTCTATGACATAGGTATGCTTTCAGAGCAGAAAATGGAAAAACAAACAAACAAACAAACAAACAGTATGTGCTCATGCCTCCAATGGGTGCTTTCTACAACAGAAAAAAATTAGGAACCAAAGAAGCACAAGGTTTAAAATCCTGATGTCGATGAGTTCAGTCCCAGTTCAGCAGGCATTTGAGGGATTCGTTCGCTGATCATAGACTGCCTTCTGCACAGGGAGCCTTACTCCTTGGATTCCAGGAAAGGGTGTCTCCCCAGAGACCTGGCCAGACTCCTGTCTCCTCTAACTAGCCTTACTGTGTTCCCCACATAGGGCCATGATATTCAGCTCCCATCCATGACAAAATACCTCTCCCAAGCCCAGCCTACATCAGTGACTTCTTTTATCTGTTTTCACTTACTCTTCCCTCACAAGGCAATTCATGGCAAATGGATTTGCAATAATGTGTTAGGAAAGATGGCCGCTCAACATGTCCTCTTTATGCCTCACATGGATTATCCTTTGTGATGTTTCTCCTGGAACTCTCTTGGGTTATGGGGTTTAGTCAATGCAACAGGAGGTTGGACCCTTCCATTCATCTCACAGAAAGCCTCCCTGATTTATGTAACTAACTACCTGGTGAAAAAAATAGCAAAAGAACACTTTAGAAGATGAGGAGATGTGGGGCCCATATGGGGACAGGGGACAGGGTAGACATGTGAGCTGTATCTCTTCTGTGATTGCTCTACCTGCTTTTCAAGCAGACATGCATGATAATCCTACCCACCATATCTCCACTAAGATGGTAAGGTTTCTGCAGAAGAGAGACTAAAGATGAACTTCTAACCTCATTTCAACATCAGTGAGAGGAATATTTTGGAATAGGTGAGGTGGCAAGGTGTATCTTTTTGATATTTCTAAAGTCATTTGTTTGCATAGGGGTGGGGAGCTGGTAAAGTGTTTGCATCAAAATGCTAGTGGAGTTGGCGGCCACCATGTGAACACTGTTTTCCATTTCCCTATCTTTATCAGCATGTACACAACCCCTCCTCCACTTGTGTCCTGGCTCCTTAGAATTTGGTGACCCAAAGTGTTCTTCTCTTTCCAGGGAAGACCATCTTCCCAAAATCTATGCCACCTGAAACTCCAGGGAGCCTCCAAGGCATCCAATAGATTTGTGGGAACTCTTTGCTAATGTGTGGTGAGCTAGCAATTGTTTGCTAGAAGTACAACACTGTTTATAGAGTTTAACTTAAATCTGTCTCCCCCGTCCCATGTGTCTGTGTGTGTGTGTGTGTGTGTGTGTGTGTGTGTGTGTGTGTGTGTGTGTGTTATGTGAGAACAACTTACAGAAGTCAGTTTTCTCCTTCCACTATGTGGGTCCTGGGGATCAAACTTACATTGTGAGACTTGGCAGCAAGCTCTTTTTACCTGCTGGACCATCTCATCTACCCCCAACACGAATTTTTTTTGCAAAGTTTGTTCCTTTAAAATACCTGTAAATTCATAGAAAGCATACTGGGGATTGGGCAGGGAAAAAAGCAATCAGGCTTTCAAGTGTTGGTTTCAGGGGTCCATGAGGTATGTTTGTTTGTAGAGGTACACCAGGATTTGGGGCAATTCTGCAAAATGTCCTAGAGAAGCTAACTGTGATCATCATGGTGGTATTGTCTGCGGGGTCCTAGGCAACAAAGCCCCAGAATCACTCAGTTAGCACATCTTAGGTTGAGCTACATCCAGACTTACCTTAAAGCACTGGGGGATGTCGGTTTGTTTCTTTGTATGATGTCGGGGTGTTGATACGGTGGTTCTGAATTGACATCTGCTCCTTTGCTCATGACCTCATAGTCAAGAGGCTCATGGTAATTGTCTGGCATTTACACCATTTTCTAACCATGACTGGGGTGACCTTCCTGACCATTTTGTTCTTCAGCTTCTTCATTTATCATAAAATGATGATGATGGTGATGATGATGATGATGATGATAAAATTGACTTGAGAATCAAGCATACCCTTTTATACAAAGCATTAATTTAACTTTGCGGGGAAATGAGTTTTCAAGTAGTGAACACCTTTCATAAAGATTAGTAGGGCTAAGTGATATTTCCCAGCTGACAGCCTGGATCTGGCAGTCAGCACAGCGGCTTAGCTATTTATTGCCCTTATGATGTGGAGTCAGTGATTATACGTTTTTGCTAATGATGGACACGTATGTCTATGACTTCCCACTGTTCGGTGGCTTTCTGGTGATCTCAGAGGCTGATTTATTATCATTGCCACAACATTTGTGAAAGGATTTGGGGTTGGGCTTATTTGTGCTCAAAAATGTATTTTTCCCCCAGCTGTGTTGAGGTGACGTATGCCTGTGATCCTTGCACTCTTAAGGCCAAGGCAAGAGGATTATTGCAATTTTGAGGCCAGCCTGGTCCTTACAATGATTATCAGCCCAGCCAGCATTATATAGCAAAAACAAAGCAAAGCAAAGCAAAAACAAAGACTGGGGATATAGCTCAGTTGGGAGAGTGTTTGCCAAGCATGCACAACATCCTAGGTTCAATTCCCAGCACTATATATATTGGCTATGATGGTAAATACCGGTAACCCCAGGCCTTGGGAGGTGGAGGCAGCTTTGAGTCAGCCCCACCAAGTGGGTACTGGGTAGAAACTCTGCTCCATTGTGGCTAGAACCCTTTCTGTCCAAAGGAGTTAGAAAGGAGATGTCTCAGTGTAGCCTAGCTGGAAATCTTGGCCTATGTGCTTTTAAATGATGGATGATCCAAAAATCCAATTGTGCTGGACAGCTTTGTTGCAGATGCCACTTGATGACCTTGGATAGTTAAGTCAATGCCTAAGGTCGTGGATGTTGCATGAATCTTAAAGAGTCTTATTAACAAAATCAAACCTGGAGGCCAGTTATTGGGGTGAAATGCTGGAAGGTCAGAGAGACAGATCAAGCCACAGCTAACCTCACCTGGCCAACTTCTCAACTGGTCTTGTTTCCTCAGACTGGAAGCTTCTGAGTCCTCATCCAGAATGAATCTCAGCTGAACTGTTGCTGAAAGCCTAAAAGCTTAACCAGCCAAATGCTTAACTAGGCCAAATGCTTAACCAGCCAAATGCTTCTAGTTTCTGGTCCTCACGCCTTATATACCTTTCTGCTTTCTACCACTACTCCTTGGGATTAAAGACTGGCTTTCTGGGATTAAAGGCGTGTGTCACCATGCCTGGCCATTTCCAATGTGGCCTTGAACTCACAGAGATCCAGAGGGATTTCTGTCTCTGGAATGCTAGGATTAAAGGCGTGTGCTACCACTGCCTATTCTCATTTTTAATATTGTGGCTGTCCTGTTATCTGACCCCAGATAAGTTTATTAGCATACACAATATTTTGGGGAACACAATACCACCACAGTCATGGAGATGGCAAATGCGGAAGGCAGGTTTCTGATTTCTTATTTTCTGTTGCAGCTTCATGCCTTGTACATGCATCATTCACATGATAAAATTATTTTATTTTACTTTATTGTTGAGGTGCCACCGATCTAAATCAAGGCCTCCTGCAAACCACACGAGGACCGTAGCACTAAATTAGGCCTCCAGCCTGAATTTTATTTTCTAATCCACCTGATTTCAGATATTTGACAGCAAATCAAACTTGAATTATTTTTTCATGGTTTCATGTTTTGATAAGATTGATTTTCACAGTGAGCTATGACTTAGATATTATAGGCTAGTAGTCATCCCATAATCCCATGAAGTAAACCACAGTCTGACAGTCTAACTGTGCCACTAGCAGAAAAGCAGGTCAGCTCTGCATCAGGATCATCAGGATAAACAGTTTCTTGCAGAGCGGTACTACCTTTGTTTGTTTTCTATTGCTGTGCTAAACACCAAGACCAAAACAATGTGGGGAGGAAAGGGTTTATTTCCTCTTACAGAATGTAGTCCATCATCCAGGGAAGTCAGGGCAGGCTCAGGGAAGGAACTGATGCCGAGGCCATGAAGAGATGCTGCTGTTGGCTTGCTTAGTCTGTTTACCTGTTTAGGGGTGGCATTGTCCATAATGGACTGGGCCCTCCGATGTCAAGAACAAATCAAATAAGAAAACACCTGATGGACTCGCCTGCAGGGCAATCCTGTGGAGGCATTTTCTCTGTTAAGATTCCTTCTTTCTAGAAAACCTTAGATTCTGTCAAGTTAACAAAAACCAAGAAGCAAGCAAACAAAAACAAAATCAAAAAAAGCAAGCGAAAACCTAGCCAGCACAAGCACCCACCTCTGCAAGACTGCAGGCTTGGTCTCCCAGCTAAGTGGGACAGGTCGATGATAAAAATTCAAGATATTGACTCAAGAGCCCACAATGTGTTACCTCAGACTTCAGTGGTTTAAGGCTCTGGTTCCCTTTTCTCTGGACTGAAGGGAGGGCAGGCTTGATCACACCAGTGGGAGAGTCAGGTAGACTACAGTCCATCCATCCTGACAAGTTCACCATCCATGCAGCACTGTCCACCCATGTGTTCTTACATCCACACACATATACACACAGATGCTTGCTTGCCAGCCACCACCTCCACCGAAAGAGGAGCAACTCATTTCTACCAAAGCTTCCCTCTTCACCCCATCATAAGCTTCCCTGAGGTGACTAAGTTGAGAAAAGTCTGAGGGCCTGAAACTTGGAAATTGGCTTGGGTGTCACTGAGAAGATAAGAAACATACATTACCAGGGACTACCCCATTCTGGGTGATGTCATCCTAAAAGTCTGTTCAGAACTTTCTAATTCTTTTCTGTCCTCCTACATAAACTCTGTGTGTGTGTGTGTGTGTGTGTGTGTGTGTGTAAAACAAGACATAGTAAATACTTTGGAAGGTAGTAGGGAAAAGGTAGTATTGGGAGCTGGAAAGATGGATCAGTGCTTAAGAGCACTTGCTGCTCTTGTAGTGGGCATGGGTTCAGTTCCCATCACCCAACGTGGAGGAGGACAGCCATCTCTAACTCCTGTTCCAGAGGATCCAGTGCTCTTCTGGCCTCCACAACCACTGCATGCAGGAGGTATATTTACATATATGCAGGCAAAACACTCATTCATACATATAAAATAAATAAATACATATAAATAAATAAAATAAATCTTTTAAAAGGTACAACTTAAAAAAGAGACTACACCGTACTAATTGCTACATCCCATAAACATATATATGTAGTTCACATTGTCAAAGTCAACATGCTTTCTGGATTTTTGCTGTAACTGAAGGGAAAATTCCACCTGTGGCAGGCTTCCTCCAGGGAATGTGATCATGCAGTCACCACCAAAGGTGGTATGGATTCCTTATCATGTGCTTGCTTTTAGTTATTGGTGAAAATAGTGAAGTATAGGACAAATGGCAAGCACAAGGCTTGGTTTCTGAGGCGGATTGCACATGGTACTCAACAGAGACTCTATCTTCCCATGAGGACTCCCAAGTAGCTACTGCCGACGATTCAGTTTATAAGCTGGCTACCAGGTGGTTTTGATTCACAATGATGGTGCTGGGATGGCTCACATGCTGCCTGCCACAGAGGATTGCCCCCTTGTGGTCTTCCTTACAGGGCTGCTTTGGGTTGGCTGCATACCTGAGCTGAATGCATCCACGCTCCTATTAGAAACTCATTTGAGCATTTATCTCCTCTTGCCCCACCCCTAGCCCTGGCCTAGCAATGTCAGCTCCTCCATCTCCTTGTCTATTCCCAGCGATTTTTTTCTCCTGCCTTTGGTAATGACATTGAGATAATACCCTTTATTTAACTGTCTTTAAGTTTTCCTAATTTCTTTGCCAGAATCTCTTAGATTCACAGAACAACTATAGCTATGAACCACCAAAGCAAGTCCTTTGACCTATCTGTGAGTGATTTTCCTCCACCAATCCTCCTTCATCCAAAGGAAGGGAAGAATGGAGAAGCCAAAGAAGAGGGTTTGGAAGAGTTAGGACGAAACCATTTTAAAAGCTATATGTTAACACAACTTGTGAGCCATGTTCTCTGTCTTTCAGCCATGGTAATAGCAAAGTCAAATTGCTTAGCCACCAGCCATCCCAGGAAGAAGTGTGTTGTGCTTCCTGGGACATTTGCCATTAAGCAACATTTTGCCTTTCCAACAATAATTTAGCTTAGCATGAAAAATTTTTGTACAAATTCCAGACTTCCTCAGCACATGCCCACACTTGGCTGTGTGCCCTTGACTTTGTGTACACAGATGTCCAGTGGTTAAGACAAATGAATCACACTACAAATCAGGGTGCTGTAAAAGCACACTTGGATTTGAAAGATGCATTTCACTTGGACTCCTCTGTTTCTGACCAAACCCAGGAAGAATTTCCCAGGCTTAGTCTGTTCTGTGACTTTCTATCATAGACACATTGATAGGACTCTTCTTCAGATCTCTCAGTGTGGGCCCCAGGCTTTCCCAAGGGGAACCAGAATATATGGAATCATCTACTCATCTTGGCTGAACAAATGGCCACCATATTTAAATTATTGTACCCTGGTTTCTCATGGACTTTCCCCATTTCCAGATTTTTCAGGTTCTTTGTGGCTTTTTATCTACCCCAAGACCTGGTCCACATCTGTAATAAAGGCCAGACCCCCAATATCTACCTCTTTTGATTTGAATTGTCCTTCTTCCTTCATAAGTTGAGTATTTCATTTCCAAAGCAGCAGCAGTGAGAGAGAAGAGGGGTAGAGCAGATAGTCTTGAGAGCTCTGACCTCGGATATTTATTAACGCAGTTATTGGAGAAGTGGGTTTGCTATAAGGCAAGTTTGATCCCTTCTTACTTCCTCCACCCATTACCTGTCCTTCTTCCTTCTCTCTCTGTCTATTATCATCTATCTGTCTGTCTGTCCATCTCTATCTCTATCTCTCTATCAATTTATCTATCTATCTATCTGTCCATCATCTATCATCTATTTATCTCCATCTTTGAACATGGCATGACAGAGTCAAAAGGCCCTCACCAGATGCAGCCCCTTCATCTTGGGCATCCCATATTCTAGAAACATGAGCTAAGTAGATATATTTTTCTCTATAAGTTACCCAGTCTATGGTATAGCTGTCACAGATACGTAGACTAAATACAGTACTTGACTGGCTACAGGCAATTGCAGGTCTGACCTGAGCAGAAACAAGTGTGGAAGTGTGAGCAAGTAAGTAGCATGGAGTATCATATTACTCTGTAAAAAGGAAGGTAACCTTCAGGCTGGAATCAGCGGCAAAAGGGAGGAAAAGGACATTAACATTTCTTGGACATTTTTCCACTAGATTGAAAATAGAGCAATAAAGATAGGAAAATAGAAAATTGAGCGGTAGGGCATTCTGCTTGTGGGCATGTTTTGCAAAGCATGCTTGTGTGTGTATGCGTGTGTGGGGGGAGGGGACATTGTATTAGTTATATGCTCGGTGCTATAACGAAATGCCTGACTAGAAGTGATTTGCCAGAGAGAGATTTGTTTGGGCTCACAGTTTTCAGGATACAGTCCATAATGGCGGGGAAGGTCTGGTGACAGGAGGGTAAGGTCCTGGTATTCCATCCACAGTCAGGAAGCAGAGATCAGACAGGAAGGTGGGCCAGACTATAAAGCCTCAAGGCCTAGCCCCAATGACGCACTTCCTTCACCTCCTAGAGTTCACACAATCTTCCAAAACAGCACCACTGGCTGGTGGCCAAATGTTCAAACACATGAGCCTATGAGGGAACATTTATTTAAATCATCAAGCCCTTTTACAAAAAGGTTCCATGCTGATGCAGAATGAAACATAGATAAATGTTCCCAGGACAGCCCCTTTTGGGTAGACACTGACAGCTGATGACTTTAGTCACGTGCTCTAGTAAGCCTTACCACACTACTTCAGATATCTATTATGGGAAAGCTCTTTGACCCCAACTGGTCTGTACTCAGAACAAATGCTGTTTTTTTCATTCCCTCAGGTCTCTAGGAGTCTACATGGTTTCCTGGTAGAGTTTCAGATTCGCCCTGGTGACCTAGAGGAAGTATGGTGGCTTCTGGCTGACGTGGTCTGACTACATGATGAGAAATAGCAGCTATTTTCATCTGGGCTGTTTGCCTCCTGTAACCGTTCCACCTGGAAAACAGTCTGACTTCTCTCACTTGGCGGCTGCCTTCCATCTGCCTCCTGTTGGTCTGCAGCTGTGACCCTGGTTTAACCCTAACTTCTGACAGACAACTCTGGTCCACAGTCACAAAGCCATAGGGATCCTAACATACACTCCTGAAAGTTACACCTGAGCTCAGCCATTTAAATTCAGTACCTTAGAGATGGGTTTCATTTAGACTCTCCACTTGTGGGAAACAGAAGATGGGCTGCATCAGGTGGTTGATGGGAGGCAATTCCCGCTGTTTAACCTGGGGAGTGGAGCAGGTCAAAGATGCTCTGTTTACTCCCTTCAGTTTCTATGACAACACCTACAACCAACATGCCAGATCTGATCCGGGGTATGCATTCTTCCTTGGCTTATTCAAGACCTTAATGATTTATTTCAGACCTTAGTAAGACACTTCATAGGCAGACCATTCAGTTGGAGCCAAGAGGACATTGGGTCAGCCTCACAGTCAGAAGGCAGGACTTGATGAACGATGAGTTCTCATCACAGAAAACTGAATGCCCATCCTGGAACTGCTTTTTCTATCCCAAGGAAACAGCACAGGTGGTAACCACATAGTCCTTCCCTAGGACAAATGGGCGGGTGTGCTAGGAGATTCTAGCATCCCTCTGAGTCCAGAACTGGGTGTGACAGGTCTAGTTTACTAATCTTTTTTTGTTGAGTCATCTGATAGAATCCTTGTTATTAAAGAGGGCAGAGTAAGCATGCAGCAGAGAAACATGTGATGTGGGCTATCAAAGAGCATAGCCTTTTCCCACCCTGAGCCCTTGAAGCCCTGAAGGTTTACTTGAGGGGGAATCAGGTCCTTCCTCCATAATTCTCTCTATGATTCCTTGTGGGACATAACTCATGATGTGTGGAGCCCAGGAAGACACGGATACTCTAAGCAAGTGCATACATATTCTTTGCCTCTGTCTACCTTGGGGCTGGCCTGTGGACTGGAAGCTGTTTTAAAAAGCCATGAAAATTTTAGAATTGTGTGATTTCCTCCCATACATCCAAGACTTGAATTGAATTGAATGCTGAGCAGAGATCATCACTGGCCAGAGACCACAGTAGGGGATTCCAGCTACTGAGACCACCTACAGTAGGGGACCCCAACTACTGAGATCACCTACAGTAGGGGATTCCAGTTACTGAGACCACCTACAGTAGGAGACCCCAGTTACAGAGACCACCTACAGTAGGGGACCCCAGCTACTGAGACTACCTACAGTGAGGGACCCCAGTTACTGAGATCACCTACAGTCAGGAACCCCAGTTACTGAGACCACCTACAGTCGGGGACCCCAGTTACTGAGACCACCTACAGTCGGGGACCCCAGTTACTGAGACCACCTACAGTCGGGGACCCCAGTTACTGAGACCACCTACATTTGGGATCCCCAGTTATTTTTTTACTCTCTTTTGTTAGGTCACTTACACCTTCTGCATCCCTAGAACCCATTCTGTTACAGAAGTTCTGGGAATAGTTGTAACACTTAAAAGCAGCAGCATCTCCACAGAATTTTGGGGGATGATCCCCCAAAGGAGGTTGGAGGCAAGAGTTCATCTGATTCTTTCTTGAAAACCACAATATGAGCATGGAACTATTTATAGGCTTAAATAAGCTGTCAGTTCAGAAAATCCAAACATATAGGGTACACACCCTCGACAATGCAGAAGTAACCAATCAGGAGGAGTTGTTTCATGATGGTATGGTTAAAATGAGGAAGAATGTCATGGTTAGCTTTCTGTGAAGAGGCTTAATCCAGGTTAATGCTGTAATATGGGTAAGTTTTTCTCTGATTGAATAAAGTCAGGATGGTGTGGTGGTTTGAAAGAGAATGGCCCCCAAACGGAGTGGCACTATTAGGAGGTGTGGCTTGTTGGAGTAGGTGTGGGCTTGTTGGAGGAAGTGTGTTACTGTGGAGGTGGGTTTTGAGGTCTTGTATATGCTCAAGCCATGCTCAGAGAGATAGTTCACTTCCTGTCGCCTTTGCATAAAGATGTAGGATTCTCCAGCACCATGTCTCCCTGCACGCTTGCCATACTCCCAACCTCCATGCTCTCCACCATGATGATGATGGACTAAACCCCTGAAACTGGAAGCTGCCATCCCAATTAAATGTTTCCCTTTATAAGAGTTGCCATGGTCATGGTGTCTCTTCCCAGCAATAGAAACCCTAATTAAGATAGATGGAGTTAGGGAGATGGCTCAGCAATTAAAAATACATATTGCTCTTGCAGAGGACCAGAGTTTGGTTCCTAGCACCCACACTAAGCAGTTCATAACCACTCCTGTCACTCCAGCTCCAAGGAGCTCCGATGCCTTTTTCTGTCCTCTGTGGGCAGCCCCCATCACAGGCACATATACATCCTCACAAACAAAAAACAAACCTCTAAAAATCGAGGCACAGTGAGTTCTTAATGCCACTTCCTCGCTTATATGCCACTTGGTGTATTGTACGGAACCTACAGCCCTGTCTCTGTTCTCATGGATGTATTTCTGCAGGTTTACTACATACGTAAATCACCCCTTATTGTCCTTTCATTACTCTGATGTAAAGAGCATCCTTATGCAGCTGTGGGTGGGCAGCTCCAGAGGTGTTTTTAGGGCCCTTTTCTTCTGCCAGTGATTACTTTGACAGTCCAGTTTTCAGTGTTAGAGCACTTAGGCTTTAGAACCTTCCAAATCCCATAGATTTTATTTTTCTTCTGTAATCCTATGTTTGGAATCTTCATTACCATAGAAAGAGGGGGAAACCTATGGACCTCCCCCCAGGAAACAGAACCTTTGGGTCTGTACCTCTCACATGATCATTTTTCTCTATTGTTGAGAGAAAATGTGTAATTACCATTGGAAATTTCATTTCCGTGACGCACAGGTGACATGGGTAACAAGGCATGTCTGTGTAAAGAAATAAACATTCTGAAATATGCCTGTTTCAATTTGGCCTTCCTGCAGGACACAATGCCCTTTGGAGAAACAGACCTTTCCTAGTGGCATTTTCAGGGACTCTCAGTCCTTCTCCTGTTTGGCTTTGCTGAAATTCAGAAATATCTTGTCAATTAAAAATGATAAATTTAGCTTCTTGCAGGGCAGGGATGAATGATCAGCCCTGTCAACCATCCAGAGGTCTAGGGGTTCCAAGCACTGGAATAATACTGAAAAATTCATGTAGCAAGCCACGTGGAGTGATCTCCATCTAAGAAAGGACTAGAGGGGTCAGATGTGGCACCCTGGGGCTTTAAAGAGCCACCAGCCTTTAGAAAGATGAGGCCATATTCTCCCATGAAGCCTTCCTTCTTTGCTGTTTGTAGGAGTAGCCAACTACAACTGACATCTCTCTAGCCATTGTCCATAGAGGGGGAAAAACAGAACCAAACTCAAGGTAGATTATTTGTCCTCTGCTTTTATTTTTGGAAACACATTGTCTAAAGTGACATCCATTTGCCCGTTACTCATTTTGCATTCTGCTTCAGGGATGTTGATAAAGAGCACAGTTCTAAATAATTGCTTCCCCTCAGCCAACTCACAAAAGGCACCCTGCTGCATTTTGTATCCTGAGGGCAGCTGAAAGATATGTGTGCTGTGTGGCAATTATTTTCTCTGTTACTGCTCCTTTATTCCCTATGGACATGTCAAGAGGACCACTGTTCATCATCATGTTATGATGGTGGGACAGATAGAGGTGGGAAACCTGAGACTCCCTTCTTCTACCTCTAATTTTTTAAAACAAGTACTCCGATTTTATTTAATATAAAGCTCAAAGCATTGGCAAATTAATCTGCCTTTCTCGGATATTTTCCTTAGTGGGGTTCTCTCTAAGGTGGGCTTAAAGAAAGATGTAAAGAATGTGCTCTATCTATAAAAACTTTTCAGTCTTCATGGATAAGAAATCTGATTGGGGTAGAGGAGCACTGTGTAATCTCATTTTCCTCTGCTTTATAAAATAATCGGCAGTCTGTGGATATGAGAGAAACTGACCAGACATTTTCTTGAAATGCATGGTGTCTGTAGGTATGGATAGTGAGGCTGTGTGATGATGGAACTGCCTTTTGTGGTTTTGTGCTAATAAAGATAGTTTGATGAAGAATAATGATGATAATTAAAGTAACAAATATATTTTTGAGTTCTTAGTATATATAACTATCCCTACTAGTTAGTCATACCAAATGGTCCTCCTTGGAAACATACATTAAAGCAGCATTGTATGGACTGAGCAATTCCAACACACACACACACACACACACACACACACACACTTACAGAAAAGAGGCCATGAATTTGAAAAATAGCAAGGGAATGTTCATGGGAGGCTTGGGGGAGGAAAGGGGGAAGGAAAATGATAAATTATTATAATTTCAAAAATATTTGAAAAAGAAAGTATAAAAAAGTACTTCGGGTATATTTAGTCAACAGTTGGCACAACAACACTGTGACTAATACTGGATCATGTCTGAAAAGAGATTCTGGATTTTACCTTCCAGCAGTTCTTCATATTCAGCAATTAATTTTCTGTGGCCCCCAATCTGGAAATATGTTGGGCTTTTTTGTTTCTTTTCAACTTGTCATAAGAAAGGGCCATCTGAGAAGAAGGAACCTCAGCTGAGAAAATGCTTCTGCCAGGCTTGGTGGCACACGCCTTTATTCCTAGCACTCAGGAAGCAGATACAGGTGGGTCTTTGTGAGTTCATGGCCAGTCTGTTCTCCGTAGAGAGTTCCAGGACATCCAGGGCTACATAGTGAAACCCAGTCTCAAAAACCAAAAACAACACACACACACACACACACACACACACACACACACACACACACACACTATATAAATAAGTAAATAGATAAAAATAAAAAAATACTTCCATTAGACTGACCTGAAGGCAAGCCTGTAGGCAGCATTTTCTTGATTAATAATTTGTTGAACTCCGTCCAAGAATGGAGTTGTTTGAGAATTCTGATTTCTTGAGAGAAAACTCCAAGAAAGCAAGACAAGAGTCTTGGGACCTCAGTTTCTTCAAAGCATGGAAATGTTCTTGGAATGTGTTTTCCTGGCCCTCCCAGGTGTAGCGGATAGGAGTGAATTTACTTCAGATTATTCATCAAACTGGTTGTTGTTATTTGTCTATATGCCTCTATGGAAAAACATGTTTTTGCCACACAAAGTTTATCCTTGTGATTGTATACAGCTTGAACTCTTGAGAACATCACTCAAGTGATCCCTCTTAGCCTTCAGAGTTTAAATTGTCTGAAGCTCTAAATAAAATTGGCTGATACACAAGACTTTAGTCTGCTTCAGTTTTAGCCTTCATTCTCCCAGGTTCTACCACCTCTAGAGCAGTAAACAATAATTGGTGTGGAAGGGCCAGGCCCTGATGGGCAGTGCTAACTGTGGGCAGCTGGTCCTGGGTTGTATTTGAAAGCAAACCGAACAAGCCAAGAAGAGCAAGCCAGTAAGCAGCATTCCTCCATGGCCTCTGCTTCACTTCCTGCCTCCGGTGTCCTGATCTACTCAAGCTTCTGTCTTGGCTTCCCTCAAGGATGCACTGTGATCAGGACATGTAAGCTGAAGCAAACCTTTCCCTCCCTCAGCTGACATTGGTCAGTCTTTCATCACAGCAGTAGGAAACCCAGTTAGGTCATGAGGCATCTCTGGTTAACCTCTTTCTCCCTGTTTCCAACATCCACTTTGACAAGTTCTCCCAAATTTGACTTCAAATGTGGTAACTTTGCCTTTGTGATGTACTTCCTATGCACACCCCATTCCTCACCTTCCCATCACCAAGTCCTTGCTCTCCAGCCCAATGACACTTTTATTCTTTAAATGTGGCAGACTTGTCAGAAATTAGTGTTTTTAATTTGAATTAATACCCCAAGCTCTTACACTTTGTTTCAAGGTCATTACTATAACCCTAAGCACTATCATCTCCAGCTTGGGACATGGAAACAACCTCTTGACTGCTCTGATCCAACATATGCTAAGTCCTTAAACCTGAACCTATTCATGTACTCCACTGCCTTGAGGCTTCCATGTTTTGCATCACTCGGAGAAGAAAGCCACATTTCCTAATTGGTCCTCATGGCTGCCTATTCTGATCTCCTTTCTGACACTGTCCCTGTCACTCAGCTGTCTCACCTTGTCACTCAGCTGCCTCACCTTGTCACTCAGCTGTCACCCCTGAACATACCCAACTGGTTTTGCTGATGCTGAAAATAAGGACATCAATAACAATCTACAAAAACTTGTTGACTCTACCATTGGAGGAAGTTGAAAGGGGGTTGGGAAGAAGTTTGAGTGGCAGGTGAAGTAGCAGACTTTAAAGATAGTGTGTAGACTTTGAACTTTGTGTGTAGGAGATGGACTGAGGCTGAACACGCAGGAGCTTCTCTGGACAAAGCGGTATGCCTCTGGTAACAGTCATGGTAATGACAGTGAATATGGATGTGTTCATGTTGCCTATTTGATGCCAGGACTACATGGGAGAAAACCCTGGGAGTACAGATTTGTAGTCTAGATCAACCTTCCCTGCAGATAAGGAAACTGAGACCTTAGAGGTGAGCTGAGGCTTGACTGAGGGAAAGTTTCTAACAAGAACAGAACAGGGGTGGGGGCTGGCTGATGTGGGGTGAGCAGCTGGACAACTTTTCCATACACAATGTCGCTTTCAGTTCTTCTGTTTATGAAGCTTTACATTGAATGATTCTAAATAGCTTATGGGATATTTGATTTTTAAAGACAACATCTCAGTGCTTATGCTAAAAAAGGGAAACAGATTGTGAGATACAGCAGGAGTAAACATTATTCATCCAGTCTAGGGGAGAAAGCACATAAAGTCCATTACTACACATCAGACTCTTGGGCATGTTTGTGTTCTGGATTCCACATCTTTCCTTTTTCATTTCATCACTACTGATATTCATGAGATGCAAAGACAGCAGCCCAATAGCAACTTAAAAAAATGAAACATCTCTCCATTAATTAATGTCTACAAAGAGATTTAATGATGAAAAGTGCCATTAAGTGCCAAGTATAATTAATTATTTTTTGCTGCAAGAGGCTTACGGGCCTCATTAGATACTGTTTTAAATATTCTAAAATATTTACAAAATTGGTTTAAGA
Source organism: Peromyscus aztecus (assembly GCA_902168405.1). Classification (NCBI taxonomy): domain Eukaryota; kingdom Metazoa; phylum Chordata; class Mammalia; order Rodentia; family Cricetidae; genus Peromyscus; species Peromyscus aztecus. The sequence continues at coordinate 37,047 of CABHPQ010171305.1, read as the reverse complement.
AATTGTAAACAAGCCAAATGAAAAAGACTTTTCCTTTCTAGGTAAAACTAATACCAAAACTGAAAGAAAACTGCGTTTTTGTCCTTTGTAAGGAGGCAGTCTGACCTTTCCTGTATCCCTGTATCCTTTGTACTCTTCTGTTTGCACAGACTGAAGCAAATTCCTACTGAAAATTTTGGCATGAATGCTGGTCTTGCCTGATCAACTCACTGGAACCTCGCCCACCCACCCCTCACTTCCCCGCCACCCCCTGTCCCAGCTTTGTCTACTCATTTTCAATTAAGTTGTCGCCTCATTTGGGGGAAAATGGCTTCCAACTTCCTTGATGTTACAGAATGAAGAATACAAAGTTGTTTGTAACCACCAGGGCAGATCTAGGTTGGTATCAGCTCTAGCTCAGTCCCAGATTGGTCTAGAACATGATGTTTAGTCAATTGATTAGATGAAACACTTCCTTTGAAGCAATGCATTGGACCTGCTCCTGCAGAATATGTTACCTCCCTCGTTATTGGTCTGTTGTATGCCACTCATGTTATATTTCCATGAGATACAACCTTAACTACTTATGCAGTTACCTTTGCTAATCAAGAGGGGTTGCATTCCCTTGTTTTGGGGTTTAACTTCCTGACTCTCTGAATGGTTGCTTGGATTCAGCCCATACAGATGGCTGAGCCCTGGAATCAGAGGAGCGTGATACATAGTCTCCTAACAGTCCTTCAAGTCACTGCTTCCTTGTCAAGAGCTCATTTCCGGGGAGTCCAAATAATTATCCTTCCTCCATGCTACACACTCCATAATTACATTATTTCCTTAATTATGCTTGATGACAAAATTATGAAAATTAAACGTGTTCTAAACCAAAATAAAACCTGTTAGAAAATGTCTCTTGCTGTATCATTAGGGTGACTTATAAATAGGACACTTTGTACTTTCCTGAGGGATGAGAGAGTGCTAGATCTTTGATTAAACACAAAGTAGTAACTTTTGGAGCTGAATGGTTGAAACTGTGTGTTCCTTTGTGTTCTTCAGTGTCCCCAGGGTTACCACAAGAGCGGGCAGTAAAAGGGGACAGGCACATGCTTATGGTGAGTGATAAAATGCTCATGGTAACTTTGTCTAGTCGAAAGCACCTTCTCCACTTCTTTTTCCTCTTCTCCTTTTCTCTTTCCAATACTTCCTTCTCCATCTTCCCTTTCTCACCCTCTTCTTCCTTAAAAAAACAAACACCTTTTTTTTTCATTTCCCTTTTCCTTTTTTTTTCTCTGCTTCTTCCTTCCATTTTTGCCCCTGCCATCTGCATTCCTTCTGCTCACCTCATCTTAATGTGGTTAAAGATTTGGGGAACAGCAAGGCAAGGTTTAGAGAGGAAGTTAACATACTGATATTTTGGTTGAAGTCATGGACATTAGTATTGCTCAGGGAGTATCCCTGAAGTTCCAATGAGAGGTTCTCACTTCTGGACCTCTTATCTTAACAGGAAGACTTGAGTTTATAATGCACAAGAGTAAATTTTCCTATAAAATGCCAAATGTCAAATGGACAGAATGCTGACTCTTTTATCCATGAAGCCACTTTTCAGGTCATGAATTGCTGGTCTTCTCATTGGTCAGGTGATTTTATGAGACTTGATTATAATCACAGTTCTGCTCACCTTGTATTTATTCTCACTCATTCTGTACATGAGGTTGACCAAACCGGTGAAGAATACTCCATGCAGGAAGAATCTGCACATGCTTGAATGGTGGCCTCCCAGAACTTACTCTGTTCAGGACAGACTGACAGTTATGATGGTTGATGTGACATGAGATGTGGTGGACAAGACCCTGCTCTCCACTAGTTCCCCTGTCTGGAGTCTGAAACGCCTCCCTTGAATGTCCCACTTCGGGATTCCTCTTAGTGATCCTGTCAAAGCCAAAGGAAATGATCTATTCAAGTCATTGTTCAAGATTGTGAGGACCTTGTTATTTCTCTCCCTCTTAAGACACTAATAGATTTGAAGCATCCTGTAGGATTTCGATATGAAAAGGGAAATGACACCCAGGTAACATAGACTACCAGCACTTGACAGCATAGGAACAAGTTATCTTTATTCTGAGGACTGAGGGTCTTGCCCTTGTTCTTGGTTAGGGGAGCCTCCACTATTACTATTTTTGTACTTTGAGATCAAGGTCTCTGCTATGGGATGTCTTTCTGTATGCTGTGAATCTGTGTTGCTTCCATTGGTTAATAAATAAAGCTGGTTTTGCCTATGGCAAGGCAGCTTAGAGGCAGGTGGGAAATCCAAGCAGAGATATGGAAAGAAAATAGGAGAATAGGGAGAGATGCCTAGCCGTTGCCCAAGGAGCAGCAAGATACCAGCAGACCAATAATGCCACAGCCACGTGGCAAAACATAGATTAATAGAAATGGGTTAATTTAAGATGAAAGAACTAACTAGCAAAAATCCTGCCATAGGCCATACAGTTTGTAAATAATATTAAGCCTCTGAATGATTATTTCATAAGTGACTGAAAGACCATGGGCTGGGCAGGCAGGACTGGAGAAACTTACCACTACAGGTCTTCGAGTGTCATGATGTTGGCATACAGTTCCCTGAAAACTATTTCTGTCTTCAAGCTGTCTGTGCTGGGGACTGTGCATTCCTCAATAAAGCCTTTTTCCTTAGTATCTCTTTTAAGACACCAAGCATCAGACACACTTCCTGGGGCAAGTGACCTGTTTAGTGTTGTTACAGATCCCACCAGTGTGACTCAACATAGACCTAGCCTGGATATTTTATTACTTTCTACACAAATATGTTGAGATGAGAAAAACATCACTGTAGACATCTCCCCATCATACGCAGCTGTGTGGCCTCCCTAGGTTGAACTCTTCTTCCTAAGGGTCATAAGGGAGTCATTTTTTCTCTCTGACATCCCCAGATTTGTAATCTATTTGGCAATCCTTGTCGCGCCCACCTCGACCAGCAAGGAAGACACAACACCGAGCTCTTCTTGCAGTTTATTCAGGCCTTTGAACAATATTCTGACTTCTGAAGAATCCCCCGGGGAAAGCCTCTCCCTGCCTTAAATAGGCTCTGGGCAGCCAACCCCAGGTCGCCACGTGGGCATTGCCCAATAGGCTCAAGCATGCGTAAGCAAGCCACAAATTCTGTTATAGCCTTATATGGAGTTGTTTACCACGGGGAGCTCTCGCCGTCGGGATGGCAGCAACCAGCGCCACCTTTAAGGTGTGGCTACACGCAGCTCCCTACAAATCCTTTATACACACATTTTGCTGAGAGGCAGGTAGAACAAATAAAAAAATTATTACCACCAGAAAAAAGATTTAAATATAAGCAATATTATGTTAGGCAAACACGTGATTTTTCTTTCTTTTTTTTTTTTTTTTTTTTCTGCAGATGGCTGATGTAATGGAACACGGTACCTGTTTCTGTGTATTGCCATGATGGCTCATTTGAACTGAGCAAAGGTGCTTTAGACTAATTTTGGAAACTTCAATACGGCAATGTGCTAAATTTTAATTATTTCACTTCCTGCTTGGTATATTAATGTTGTGATTACCCTTGAAAGAATATTACCCATGATGATTTATGTGAAACTCAGGCGGCTCTGCAGCTCCATCAGTTTCAATTAAAACAAAGCACGGAAGAAGTGCACAGTCTCTGAATCTGCTGACACCCAGGAGCAGTGAAATCCCTTTACCCAAAGCATTACCTTTGTGTGTCCTTCTGGAACCATCTCTTCTGTAGCCTAGCTAGCCACCATGAGAGGAAACTGCACAGATCCACTCTGCTAGCTTTGGATTCAGAAGAAAGTAAATGTATTTACATGTTTCATTTCTACTTCTCAGATGATCTAGGACCTTGGGGTCCATACCCGCCTACCCCACTTTGTGAACTGTCAAGGGCTGAACTGGCCCAATGAAACTACTGAATGTTTTTCAGTTTCTGATTTCAATGAATAGCATTGGATCAGTCTCTGGCATTTGATCTGCACTCATGGAGAATTGTTCACAATGCACGTGCATTTTTCTGAGATGAAGTACTGGCTTCAGAGCTCATTAATCTCACTAACTTCAACCATGGTGAGGTCACAGGGCTTTTCACCATGTGTCCCCAGTACCCAGGCACTTTAATTACCAATTTGGCTGCATAGCAATTGAAATCTCTTCTCTACCTGGCAGCCCTTCCTAAATCTAGTCCAAACAGTATCTCTGGCTTTGTCTGCCAAATCCAAGGGGGCTCTTCTTCCTGAGTACCGTAGAGATGGGCAGTCAAACCTGATTTCAGTGGTAGTTCCATTTAAATCACATTTGGAAACCCTTGACCATGGCCTCCCTATTATAAAGTCAAGGGAACCCAAGCTTACTGACATGATGGCTCCCTGAATGGCTTGCCAAGAGTTATATCTGGGGCCCGGTGAAGAGGGCAAGGTTTCTTCCTCTCCTCCTCCTCTTGCTACCCCCTCTTTCCCACTTTCCTTTCAACCCACACACTCTCTGACACAAGGCCATAATATTATAGAATCACAGAATTACAGATCTGGTAAACTGGTGTTTATATTCATCCTTGCATCATCTCAAATATGGACTCTATGTTTCAGCTCCCTCTCCTTCTTCCTCCACTTCCTTACGGACACTGGATACACACACAATTGAATGGACCCAGAGCCTTGCCGCTTCAGGGTGTTGCCTGAATGCTCTCCTCATTTGTGCTAAATTGCTTCCTATTGCTGTGATAAACACCATGACCAAAAACAACTTGAGGAGGAAAGGGTTTATTTCATCTTACAGCTTATACATCATCATAAAAGGAAGTTTTGGCAGGAACCTGGAGACAGGAACTGAAGCAGAGGCCATGGAGGAGGGCTGCTTACTGACTTATTCCCTATGGCTTGCTCAACCTAGTTCCTTGTACACCCCAAGATGACCTGCCCAGGTGTGGCACTACCCACAGTGGGCTGGGCTCTCCTCCATCAGTTAGCAATTGAGAAAATGTCCCACAGATATCTCACATACCAATCTAATGAAGGTGACTCCTCAATGAAGCTCTCTCTTTCAAGCGACTCTAGTTTGTGTCACATTGACAAACAAACAAACAGACAAACCTAATGAGTACATGAGCACATCATCTGAAAAGCTTTAGCTTTTTTCGAACAATCATTTTAATTTTGAGTTTTAGTCCTGATTTGTGCACAAATGATTCTTTCTCAGATGCCTTTGACAGCCCTGTTAGCTTCCTTTGTATTTGTGTATGTATGTTTTCATGGTGTACTGTATACCACAGACTGAGAGATTATGTGAACGATCTGACTGTCCTGCTTCGTGGAATCTTACACCATGTCATGCTCAGCATGGAACACAGAGGTGGGATGGCAGTGCCACCACTATCTGTAGTCACCTACGACTTCAGTCCTCTTTGTTCAAGAAGATCCTATTTCCAGCTAGTTAAAATCCACCATCTCCTTATTCAATAGACATGTATTTACTTGCCACAGGTTAAGACCTCTCTCATTCAAAACTCTGAACTCTGAGAACTTGTGCATTGGCCTCATGCTTAGAAAACTACAGATTTTTGAGCCTTTTGACTCTTGCTGTTTTTGGATGGGGGTGTTGAACAGACAAAATCATACATATATTCCCAAATCCAGTAAACTCCACATTCAGAAATACTTCCTGGCCCAAGAATTTCAGATGAGACTCTTTAATCTGCATGTACAATTCATTCACCAACAGGTGTAGATTCAGACTGCTGCTGATTATGGAAGGCGGGGTCACAATGGGGTTACCCCAAATTCTAGATCCTTGGTAGCCATTTTAAAGGTTGATATCTGTACTCTGGGGAAGTGGATACGTATGGTTGGTGAGCATGGCAGGGTTAAAGTCCATCCCTGTCTGTCATTATTTCCCTGGTCAAGATGTCAGGGCATGTCTACTAATAGCTGGCCCTCTATCCAAGAATGTGATGAGACTGGGCAAGCCCATAGCTAATAGAATTGACAAGTTAGTTTAATCTTTCACTTCCTACTTGTCAACCTGACTCTTTTTATATTTGTCATATCCAATTGCCTCTTGAATAGAATATTATTAGCAATATGATCTAATTTTCCTCTTTTATTCCATTTTTTGAGATTGTATTCTAATTACAACATTTATCCTTTCCCTTTCCCCCTTCCAAAACCTCCCATATACTTCTTCCCACCTCGGTCAATTGTATGGCTTCTTTTCTCATAAATTATTACATACATGTATGTATTTGTATATACATATATATATTCTTAAAGATAACCTGTTGAGTCCATGTGATGGTACTTGTATGGATGCCACCAATGAAAACAGAACGTCTTCTGTTTTTTTCAACATGCTCTTTTCTTTGCTGTGGTGCTGGCAGTGAACCTCAGGGCCTTGCACATGCTGGGCAGGTGCTCTGCCATTGACATATATCCCCAGCCCTTTCCAGGACACTGTTTGAAAAAACATACAATTTTGTTACACACTAGTGACCTTGACTTTCCTGCATCCCTTTTCTCTTGTTCTCTTTCCCTCTGGACATCCCAGGCCACAGATGAAGTTGTCTGCATTTGTCCACAGGCATCCAATTCACATGCTGGATGGCTGTCATGTTCCCAGCATCTTTATTCACTTCTTCCTCACCCCCTGCTTATGATCTGACCACTAACTGCATCCCTATGTCACAATTTAGCAGGGCCACTTGTGCCAAGGGAACAACATTGAGGTCTATGTGATGGTTAAGGACTCTGGTTTTGTCATATGATCTGATGCATGCCATAGATATGCAGAACTTTGATTGCCAGTGAATTTATAATAAGGGAAACCTCAGGATGATGGTGATGATGATGATGATCGTGACGATGATGATTAAATAAGAAATGCATGCATAAGGGACCTATTAGTACGGTTCTGACACACAAAATGTAGAGAGTATGTCCAGCTATTTGTTTATAATTACATAGAGACATTTTCTTTTACTGTCAAGTAACCAAAGTCCAAAAGTCCACCATTAGCATTAGGTACCCCTTTGCACCCCTTCCTGTGGTCCCCCATGGAAATCAATACAGTCATTTCTCATCGTGTCCTCCATCAGAGTGCTGGCAAGAAACAGATCACACAATCAGAGGATTTCTACCTTGAGAGATTTAAACAGGGGTATGGCCACAATCAAAGGCACTTATGAGGGACAGGGAGACACCCAACAAGAGGCTACCACTGTCGTCAGAAAATAACAGTACCCGATTTCACTAGTAGCCAATGACTTTGAACTCAGTATCAGTTCACTGTGGCACTGCCACCTGTGTTAAGTTAGGACTTGTTATGTCAAGAGAAAACATTGCATGTCTCTGAAGGGGCTTGGAGCAGAGTGGTGAATGGAAACAGAGACGCTTTTAACTGTGTGGTGCTCACACTTCAGCCTGCCTGAGAACCAGGGTAGGATGCTGTAGGTAGACCAGTACCTACTTAAGAGTTTCTGATGCTGTGCGTCTAGGGTGAGGCATTTGCATATATAAGTTACCAGATATTCTGAATATTGAGAATGCTGAGCAACAAAAGGATAGTGGGATATTACATATGACTGTACCTGCAGTTTTACTGGAAGAGACAACAAATTCAGAAATAAAGAATGATGCCCTATGAGAAAGGGCAAGTCAGGACACAAACAATAAAAAATGTATGTACATAAATCACTGTATTTAAAGTTTATATAAGTTATTGTAATTCACTGTGTTCCATTGAAGAGGAGGCCAGGCCTGGTGGTGCAGGCCTCCAATCCTACCTGTTCAGGAGTCTGAGAAAGGAGGATCACACATCTGTAGCCTGTCTGGACTGCTGAGTGAATTCAAGGACAGCCTGGGTAACTTAGTAAGCCTTCAAATAAAATATGAAGGGAAAACTTAGGGGTATTTCTCAGTGGTTAAGTCTTTGCTTGTAACACATGAGGGCCTCAGTCCAATTCTTAGTATCATTAATACATGAATAAATAAATGAAGAAAAGATAAAATAATAGAGGTAGTACTTAAGCTGAATTAGAGTGTTGTTTTACACTAAATAAAGCTAATTTTTAGCTGGAAAAAGCTAAAAGTTAGAAGTACAAAAGTGAAAGGGTGCATAAGTGCACACACACACACACACACACACACACACAAACACACACACACAGTATCATGGGTGTATTGATGCAGATTGTGACCACAGTGGGAACTGGATGCTATGATGGTGCAGCATGTCATAACCATGATCTTCACAGAGGGAGACCTTCATGCAGTTGGAGAGCAAAGAATGAATATGACTTGAGACTTGTAGTACAGAGTCTACTGCACCAGTCCAAGAGAAAGCTGACAAGAACTTGGGATGAAGAAGATGAGACAATGACCCAGATGGACATTCCTTGAGTGAACCTGATTTGACCTAGTGATCACACAATGTAAAATAGGAAGGAGAAACAGAACTCAAAGTTGAATATTAGTTCTTGGACCAGATGTTCTTGACCAATGATACCAAAGACCACATTAGTTACATTTAGACAGTGATCAGGATGAGTGTAGATTGTTATTTTCCCACGTAGTTCTATTTACATGTCCTAGGGAATGTCAAGAAAAAAAAAAAAAGAACCACTAACAAATTCCTGTTTCCTTGGATGCCTGGCCAAGATGACCTTCTGTTGTATGCCTACTCCAACGCCTCTTTTTCCTGATTCTTTTCTGGTCCCCCATATCTCTCCCAGGCATAATTTATCACTCGTTTTTGCATGACATCAATGCCTTGAATAACTTCTGAGAGCATATAAAGCAATGTTTAATCAGTGTTTTTCAAGGCAACATCTCCTGCCAAATAAGCAGTTCCTTGTACTAATGAGGTACCCTGGAGCCTGACACACACTGGTTTCTTAACAAATGTTTTTTGAGTAAATGGATGTATAAGCTTGACTTCCTCTGTGATGAGTGGGTTCAATGAGGTATGGGAATATGAGAGTGAGGTAGAGAGGAAAAGGATGAAGGGTAATGAGGAGAAGGCCCATGAAGGTGTAAGCATACTCAACTGTTGACACACCCTATGTTCAAATGCAGGTTAATGTCTGTAAGCTTAAGTGAATGCTGTCAGTATGATTCCAGTGACATTCTAGAACACGTCTAGTGACCTCATGTTGTTTTATGATATAGGTCTTCCCAGCTAATCTTGATGAAAACTGATGTGGCTTGACCAAGGGACAGAGGACCTTTGAAGAGGGATAAGGAATGACAGTATATTTAGGGCATACCTTAATTTTCTGAGTCTAGGTTGGCTTTTCTGAGGTGATTTTCCACAAGTGTGTGGAACAAAGCTAAGCTGGCATAAGCCCAGAGCAATGTAGAGTGTGAGGATGAGAGTGAGCAAAGAATCCACTACAATGGGGTAATGTCACTTAAATTCAACAAGTGTTTCCTTTCACTCTTAATACCTCTGAAGAAAAAGCAGTATGTTTTTCTTGAATAGGAATTCCTAGGTCTAAAAAAGGTATACATAAATAATAATTAAACATGCCTCGGATCTATGTGGAAGGGGAATAGGAATAGACACACAAATAACCTTGAACATTCTGATCCAGTAAGAGCTTAAGACTATTCAGAGATAGGTTCACATTTAAATGTCTAAATTTAATGTCTGAATGTCTGAGGTTTAAATAAGGCTATGAAAAAACTGGATGTGAACAGACCATCTGAGAAGCACACATGCAGGATGAGTGGTGTCTAGGGAGAGGACTTGGCTGGTAAAGTGGCTGATACATGCGAGTGTGAGAGAGAGCCTGAATCTGAATCTCCAGCACACATGTCAAAGCTGGTATGGTGGCATGAGACTCTAGTGCCAGCACTAGGATGATGGAGACAGGTGGGTGGCTGAGTGGCCGAGGTGGATCAATAAGCTCCAGATTCAGTGAGAGATGCTGTCTCAAAAAATAGAGAATAATAGAGGAAGGTATCTGATGCCAGCCTCTGGCCTCCACACATGCACTCCCACCCACATGTACGCACCCTCACAAATACAGGCACATACGAAAAATGAAAAATGAAGCAATATGATGGATGAAGACTAAGATAATAATGCTCTGAAGAATAACCTCATGCAAATTGTTGGAGCCGATACTTCTACTTGTCCCTTACAACGTCCCCCTTTTCCCTACTAACAGATTTGGCTTTTTTGGGGGACCATCAGCTTAGTGGGATTGTCCCCACCATGGTTAGGGACCTCCAATCAGATTCAATCTGAGTGAAAATTGTCAAGGAAGGACATCATCCATTCACATTAGAAACTCTAGTAGTTTCCTCTTCTACATCTTCAGACCCAGCAGCTAGGCTAGAGCACTGATGTCTTTGAAAGTCCACTATGAACCCAACATCTCAAAAGGCATCCCCTCCCAACTCTCTCCTCAAAGTCAGCGGAGAACATGTTAAATTCGATGACTAACAGTGAAGAAAGATGGCCAGCAAAAAGTGGTGATGTATTTCTGCCTGAACGTGGCTCAGGGGTGGGAAAACCAGACTCTGGGAATGGAGAGTGTGGGAGGTGTGTGGAAGGAGGCACGGGGGGGGGGGGGGGAAGGGCATCTGCACCAACGATGCCATGGTGGCCTCAGCAAGCTGCTCAGGCCACAGCACACCCAGCTGGAAGCTTGCTAGCACCTGTCTGTACCTTCCCTTCTTACATTATTTTCACATATGGGCTCGCCATACTATACAGCCCCCTAGCTTCCCTTGAAGGCTATAGCATATGATTTGACTCTCTATATCCATTCCTAGAAATATCTCCATTGGACAGCCAGAAGAGAATTACACATCTGAGGGTTCCACACTTGTTAGTAATGTGCACAATGAAATGAAAGTATAATTTCTCATGGGATCAGCTGGTGGTCTAGTCCTTTGACCTAGCGATTCTCTGTGGCATCTAATAGTGTCTCACTCTAAGGTGGCCTATTTCCTCCATTAAATAAAATCCCATCTGCAGCCCTAGAATCTGAATGGCAAACTTGGCCCTTTAAGAATAATGGAAGTTAAAAAAAAATTACCACCGAGTTATAGGCCATGGAAAAACGAGAGTTAGTAATGAAAATGTCAGACAAAGTGAATAACTAATGCCAGCGACAAACGCCATCTCAATAATGGGTCTCACACATGGTAGGCTTAGCATGCAGGTCACATCAAACCTCATCTCTTGAATGGGCTGGAAGCCTGCTCACTCAGCACCTCTGCATTTTCTCTCCGTTATCTTGCTTACTTAGTGAATTTAATGTTGTGTGATTTGCTTTTTATTGCCTCATTTGTAAGTTTCTCTCTTTCTTCTACCCAAGATATCTTCAGGGGCTTATAGTGCCGCTTACACTCCAAGTCCATTTTTATAAATGATAAGTACATGCAGCAATTTACAGGAGCCAAGAAAGAATATGCTACCTTTTGCTTCAGCATGACTTAAGACAAGGATGGGGAGGATGCTAGGGACCATCAAATGCTACTTAGCAGTGAGTGATGCTGCAGTGAAGGGCTCTCCTATCAGATTACTGAAAGAAAATGTTCCATGTCAACACTGTTCTTTCACAAAAGGTTGGTCTTTTTATAACCATTCTGCTGCTCCCAGAATACTTTCATATTCAAGTATTTTATTTATTCATATATCCAGTTAGCAAAAATTTCTTTTGTGATAGTTGGTTTGAATACAAACCTGCCACAAATTAGAATCATTCCAGTGGGGGGACCCAACTGGAGAATGGTCCCAGTTGCCTTAATTGGTGTGGGTAGGCGGCACCTTCCGTAGCTGCCCAGACACGTGGTGTGGTGGAAAGACAATGACTTGCCTCTTGCCTTCTTGGCCTTCCCTCTTTTTACTGCCTCTGCTGATCCCCTCAGTGATGCCAGAACTGGAGTTTCTAGGCTTCTTCTGTGGACCAAGAACAAGAGACTTTCCAGAAACGTTTCAGATCTTTAGCACCAGACTAGCAACTGCTGAGGTGCCCAGCATCATGGCCTGAGTACCGCATTCTTGGTGTCTCCAGTCTGAGGCAGCCACTATGGGACAAGTCAGACTGATAAACTGCTGAGTTCCCAGGCTCTCACATGTGAGATAGCTGCTGTTACTGTTTCATCATGAGCTGATTTAGTTACTTGTTTTACTATATGTATCCATTCCAGAAGTTTCATTTCTTTAGAGAGCCTTGACCACTACACCATTCTTCTTCCTCTTCCAGGTTGCTCACCCTCCATTCTACTGTCACACCTGGGAAGTGAACCCACTTTCACACATCATCATCAGACTGTACCCACAAAGAACAAACACAAAGGCCTGTGGTTCACAGAGTTAAACACACAGAATCCTGGGTATGGAGAGATGGGTTAGGAGTTAAGACTACTGACGGCTCTTCCAGGATACTGAGGTTTGGTTCTCAGCATCCATAAGGCAGTTCACCACTTTTTAGAATTCTAGGCCCAGGGGATCCAAGGCCTTCTTCTGACCTCTGAGAGCACCAGGCAGGCATATGCTGGACATAGGTACTTGCAGGCGAGGCGCTCAAAGTAAATTAATGCATTTTTTAAAAGATAGATAATCCTAAGGAACGCTTCGGGGAAATAAATGGTAATATTCAGACGATCCCAAGAAATTTATTTATTACACAAGAAGTGTAAGGTCTAACCTCTTCAGCTGGGTTGAAGGAATGGAGATACTTAGTTGTCTTGTGCATCTGTGATAGCCCTATTACTTTAAATGTGGTGGCAAACAAGGCTCTTTTCGAGTCCACCGTGGGCTCAACTTTGCAGAGATGAGGTGAAAATAATTTCTCTAAGACCTAGAGATGAGATTCATGTTTTCACTAGTGAACTGAGTGTGAAGGAAGCAGGAGCCAAGCTCTTCTGCATCCTAGGTGCAAACATGTGTACGGATACTTCCCATGTACAGGTCTGTCTTCACATTTGCATTTATCTGAATCCATGTTTATTCATCTGAAAAAGAAAATAGCTTGATTTGTGCCTGTGTGTTTTCCTGCCTGCCTATGATCATGAGGCTCTTGGGTGATAATGTGAATTTTCCCAAAGTCACATTTGATATTGAATTTGTGCTGGGCACAAATGTGGAGCCTGATTGTCTGAATTGTACCCAGGACACACACCCGAGAATGTGCCTTAACTCCTCTGTACTTTGACCCTTAATTAAAGGTGACAATCACGGCATACTATTTTTTTCCCTGAGGACAGCTCAGGCTTGTTAATGCAGTCCTCGGTTCATGTATACACTCAATGCATGCACCTTATGTCCATACAGAAGCCCCTCAATCCCTGTGTGATTGGATGATAGGAGGATAGCAAATTGTTGCTCCTATTGGGAAGCTGTGTCACTTGAGGGTAGTTTTGGAAACACAAAAGTTACTGTGCAGGCCTGTTGACCACGGTAGCTTTAAAATGCAGAGCCTGATACTTTAAAGATTGGGATACAGGTGGGACATCTCAGTTGTTTTAATACCTCCTTTTTCTCTCTGCTTTGATGGTCATTGTTTTTATTTGATTCATCCCAGCATCCTTCTATCTTGATAACGGATTGAGTTTGACATGGTTATTGTTAGCCTGCCATCCAGAATGCAGCTGTGAGTCAGCTGCTCCAGTGTATCCTTCCAGGCTTGATCTTCTGTCTTCCCTTCAGCTTAGTTACCTCTCCTCTGCTCACCCTTCATTTCCTGTTAGCCTGAGCACATTCACTCCTGCTGCTCCACAACGGCATGGCTTTGATAACCGGATGGCTTTGATAGCCAGCCTGGTCGTTTTCTCCAGATCCTTCATACAAAAACTCCTGCCATTCAAGAACTCTTTCTAGAAGAAAACCTACCCTTCTAGACAGCCAGGGACAAACTGAAAACATGACCACACTCCTCCAGGCCCCTGAACGTTTTCACTATTGTAACTTCCTCTTCATGGAGTCTCTCCCTACCACATACTTTGCAAATTTCTACATTTCTGCATTTGCCTTAGTAACTTGATAATTTCTCCATGGTTATTTCTCTATTGATAATCATAAAGAATTGTGTTTCCAAAGTGAAGTTTTTACATATTTTGATTTGATTGGTGCATGCAGCTAAGTGAACTAAAACGCAAACTGACTATATCGTTTTAACAACCAATTCTTTTCATCATGCACGTGGTTCTTCTGTACAGATCCTGTTTCTTCTGGTCACCCATCAGCTTTTGCTCAATGCCTATTCTTGTACATGTTCTTTTTAAAAACATTACTATAAAAACCGTAACAAGGGGCTGGAGAGATGGCTGAGGTCGGGAGCACGTTCTGCTCTTCCATATCACAAGAGTTTAGTTCCCAGCAACCATGTTGGGCAGCTCACAACTACCTGTAACTCCAGCTCCAGAAGGACCCATTACTTTTGGCTTGCATGGGTGGGCAGATCCACACATATACATACAGAATCAAAATAAAATAAAAATCTTTAAAAAAAAAACTTAGATGAATCTGTTTTGTTTTGTTATTTTTCTGAGGATTTCATATGCAAGTGCTGTATTTAGCTTATTTCCACCTCCCTTCTGCTCTCCCCATTTGATATTAAGGTCATCTTGATGAGCTAAACCAAAGAGAAAAGGAGTCATGGACAGCTCTGAGCATGGGAAGTAGCACATCGCATAGCTTCCTTTTGGGTCTTCATTTTATTGAAGGTGAAGTTATTCTAAAATTATAAGGATTACATTTTACAGATTTACCTGGAAATAAATCCAGAAGCAGGTAAGTTTTCACAGTAAAGGATGCTGATTTAGGGCCTACTTTCTCTCCTGAAGAGCCCATGACTCCCTGCTGCATGACTGTAGCCTTCTGCAAGAGGCTTTAGGACCTTCACAGCTGAGAACACTCAGCAGTGGAAAGACCCATTACTGCGCCAGCTTTCCAGCCTTGTGATAAAACATTTGAGCCTCCCAACTTCGGGTGAGGAAATGCAATGCTTCTGGCTTTGTTGTATAGGGCCTCTGGTGACTCGGAGCACCATAAGGGGAGCCCCGATGGAGTAGAGCTGTGTACCTCATAGTGGGAAAGCAAAGAGAGAGTGAGGAAGAAGCTGCACTCCTAATATTCCTTCTAGGGACACATCCATGACCTAACTAACTCCCTTCCACAAGTCCCCACTTCCTGACGGTTTCACAACTCTGAGTCCCCACAGCAAGCTGGAGACTAAGCTGCTAACATGTGAGCCTTTGGGGAACACTCCAAACTTTCCGATTTCCTAGGAACTGTAGCAGTAAGTGACAGCTGCAGCTAGTACTCTGTTAGAAACTAAATGACAGGGAAATCACACAGGCCAAAGAAGAGGACATAGGCTACCAGGAGTGGAGCATTGCTCTTGGCAGGTATTATTTTTGGCGAGTCTCGAAAACTTTCCAGGGAGTTTATTTCCAGTTTGAATACAGGGAAGATGATCACTCAATGGCGTGGTGCAGTCTGAGGCGTTATAAGTCTCTCAGCTATGTTTGCACCTAAGTCATCATTTGTAACTTGGCTCTTCACTCTGTACAATGCTTAAGTCAATAATGACCTTGGAATTGACAAACACGTTTAATTTTGCATAGAGGCAAATATCCTGAGGGTTTGCACGCTATCCCTGGGCTCTGCATTTACGATGAGCTCCAAGTAGAGTGACTTGCTCATCACCTAATCTTCCTGAAAAATCCTCTCTGCATGCATTCCT
>CABHPQ010171305.1:0-21325 GCA_902168405.1 Peromyscus aztecus | reverse complement strand
TGCTCATCACCTAATCTTCCTGAAAAATCCTCTCTGCATGCATTCCTTAGATATGTTTAGTGATCAGGCATCAGGGTCCCCACATGAGGAACCCAGACTGTAGACTGAGAAGGGAGTGCCCTTTACCTCGTAGGGAGATCTCAGCTTCTTCAACCCTGTCAGAATCTACAGTGGTATTGTCTCCTTCCTTCTACCTCTATTCTGGCTTAAATCACTTAATCAACTTTTGTTTTAACTTTCTGTTCTTGGAAAAAGGAGAAGTTAAGGATTTTGAGAAATAAGCATATCAGAGCAACCGAAACCAGGGCCTGAGAAATTGGGAACGCTTAAGTCCAAAAGGCTTGAGTAATTAGGACACAGGCATCGTGATTGGAGCATAATTTTTTTCCTGAGTGCAATATGCATTAATATTAAATGGGCCATTTTCTCCTTTGTCTGTTTCAATTGCCTTCAGATGTATCTGAGCGATGACCTACTGCCCCAGTTACCTTGTTTCTGAAGACATTCTCCAGAGATTTGCCTTTTCAACACTTGACTCTGGTAGTCACATTGTTCATGTAGAACCATTAGATCATATACACAGAAATCATCCCAGGCCCCAAGATCCAGGGGTTCAAAATGTCCCTGGACTTCTCTTTTAAGACTTATTTTATTTTTAATTTTGTATATATGTGTGTTTGCATGTACGTCTGTGCACTAATAAGTCTTTGGGTTCTGTAAATCAAGTTTTCAGGTAAAAAAGTGGCCTCTAGAAAAGACTTGTCATGGGTGTCTCTTCTTGACAATTAATCAGTAACTCAATACTGTTATATGAAGTGGGAAATGACAGTATTTTATAGATCTCAGTCATGAACTATGAAATGATTGCCATGTGTTTTCCACAGCACCAAAATGATGTCTTTTGTGTTTTATTGGTTGCATTAAGTAAATATACTGATTCAGGGAACTGATTTATTGCAAACTCCCCTCTCTTTAAAGTATTTTTACATATCTGATTTTTAGATTATGTGGAAAGTCTAAAACAAGAGAGAGAAGCTGTATCTAAGTAGCCAATTATCTGGTGGTCATAAAATAGATTTCGCACATTTTCATAATTATTTGTGAAATTTGGAACCACGTGTGTGAAGGTTCAGAGGTGTGTCATTTCATGGAACTGCAGCAGGCTGACATGGTTAGGTCACAAGGACAGTGGGGATTATGAGCTTCTAAGGAGACATCACAGTGTCTGCTTTGTTGTGACTGATTGGGGTATGTCACATGTGTTAACTCATTTATTTTGTATAATAATTTTCTTGTCCAGGGAGCCATGACGCAAAAGAATTCAAGTACCCCAGGTGTCATGTGTAAGTTCATAATTAGGTTTTGGTTTATAGTGTCAATACCAGAACATGCCTTTAAAATTCCACTGGAGTATTTTTGTTTCATTGAAGCAATCTCTAAAATTCTCCTAAAGCCTATAAAAGAAGACCCAAATAAATATTGAAATTAACAAGTCACTTTATGAATAAAGCCTCACTCTAATTGTTAATTTTCCCCCAATTAATCTATAAATTCAATTAAATTCAGATCAGGGTTTTAAATGGTACTTTACAAGGCAATTATTGTGTTGAATTGGACTCATCTGGAAGATAATTTTCATCTGGAAGGTAAAATTCCCAGGGCTTGCCAGGAAACTTGAGCTGAAGAGATTTACATGGTGCCTTTCATTGGCTTCATAATTAAAGCAACATGGCCATAATGCAGGGGCAGATCAAGACACATTGAGACATCAATGAAGGTCCAAAAATAAGGCCCAGTACTTCTTTCTCATGGTATTTGGGAGGAAATGCATGAATTTTTAAAAGAATGGTCTTGTAGCATTGTATTTTCCAATTTTGAGAAAAATAGGGCTGAAGAGTTTATATACAAAAATTTCTTTTTGAAAATGCAACTTTTACTAAAAACATTACAGTTAAATAGTGTACCTTTTATTTTTAAAAATTAATTTCCATTTATTTATTTGTGTGTGTGTGTGTGTGTGTATGTGTGTGTGTGCATGTGTGTGTGTGTGTGTGTGTGTCCTGCCATGTACACCATGGTACACTTGTAGAGGTCAGAGGACATCTTGCAGGGCATTGTTCTAGGGACTGAACTCAAGTCATCAACTGTGGCAATACCACCTTGACTCACTGAAACATCTCACTCTGGGACAAGTGCAGTATTTTTACTATAACTTCAAAATGGAGTCCACTAAGAATATACACGTTTCAAACTTCATAAAGGAAAAATTACCGAATTTGACTACACAAAGAGAAGCAAAATTTACATGCAATTAAGAATGCCATAAGTGTTATACACTCTTTTGGTGGTCTGAATGAAAACAGCTACCATAGGCTCAGAGAGTGGCACTATTAGGAGGTGTGACTTTGCTGGAGTAGGTGTGTCCATGTTGGAGGAAGTGTGTCACTAGGGGTGGGCTTTGAGGTCTCAGATGTCCAAGCCAGGTTCAGTGTGGCTGTCTTTTCTTGCTGCCTACAGATCCAGATGTAGAACTCTCAGCCTCCTCTAGCACTATGTCTGCCTGCACACCACCGAACTTCCCACCATGATGATAATGGACTAAGCCTCTGAGAGCGTAAGCCAGCCCCAATTAAATGATTTTCTTTGTAAGAGTTGCCATGGTTATGTTGTCTCTTCCCAGTAATAGAAACCCTAACTAAGACAACCCTGAAGCTGAAAACAGAGGTGTTACTAATTAAGACACCAGCAAAGATGTTTCCAGTGGAGATTCAGGCTGAAATCACACTAAGTCATATAGCCCACCCTCTTCTACTTCCCATTGCAAAACTACACTATCCTCTCTCTTTCCTCCTCCTCAGTTGGTAGCTTCTTTCCTCAGTGACAAATCAGAATGAATAAAGTGGGAAAAGCGCTCTTGTCCTCCCAATGACATACTGCCTAGGTCACTTGCTCCACTCTTGAACATTTTGTTTAGTTGCTGTGAGTTCGAGGCAAGGGTCACCTCTGCTCCTCTCTTCTCCCAGCCTTTGCACTTGTGAACTGGCTCACATTGCCTACTGTGTCTACAATGTTATAACATCTTTGTCATTAACTTAAACACTGCATTGGCTCATCGCCATCACTACACCATTCAGAAGAACATCTTCCATAGTCCCCAAAGTAAACATCAGCTGAGCTGTAGATCTTGTAGATCTTTCTGCAGCCACTACTGCTGTTTCTCTCTTCTTTAGAGCAAAATTGCCCCAGGCAGGTTTGAAGTGCTTGTCTCCCCTGCCATTATCTCGAGGGATAAACTCATTTAGAAGCACATCTCTCTGCACTACAAGCTCTCTTCTCAAAGTGACCCATGGCCTCCGCATTTCCAACATAACCTTTTCTTCTAAATCCCCCTCTATATCAAATCTCCTTCTCTCTCTTAAGACATGAGCTTGGAGTCTGCCACTGTTGAACTCACACCATATTCTATAGTCAAAACCAGGAAAACACCAGCCCACAGAGGACCTTGAGTTCACAGGACCGCAAAAGGAGATTGTAGAATAACAGTTAATTTTATGCAGTATTTCCCGCACACCAACCCTGATATAAGTCTTTGTCCTGGACATGGGGACTCTATAATTTCCCATTGTTCCTCCCATCCTGCTATTCTCTGCTTCTCCAGAAACCTCTACTCCTTTCCTAACCCATAGACAATGAAAAACCTCAGAACTTGGTTCAATAAACACAAAGAGATGATCCATCAGATTTTTTTCTTTAAAAATTATAAACAGTAAATTTCCTCAAGAAAAAAATCCCAAGTAGTAATACATGTGGAAAATACCACAAATGCAAATTAGGGAAATGTCAGTGGAAGCACTGAGCTGCCATATTTCTCTGTTCACAGTGGCATTGTTTGAATGACAGCAGCCTTCTCTGGTGACAACTGTTTGTAGAGACAGAGACTATTCCAAAATACTGGTGACAGTGTGAATGACTGAAGTTTTTTTTAAGACATCAAGAGTAATTTGGTGTTATATGACAAAATATTAATACCTTTTGCCCCACAAATTTTCCTTCTGTGAATCTGAAACTTAAAATTTATTGAGATCTCTTTATCACAGCACTCTTCTTATCAAAACAAAAAATAGAAATAATCAAAATATCAATTGGGAGAAATGGTGGCTAATTTTAGATGAAAGAAATAAAAAATAGATAAAAAATAGGTTTTGAATAAAGGTGCAATCTTAAAATTTTACTTTATATAATTATACATTGTATTGGTTTGGGCAATGATTAAATACATAGTTGATATTTAGTAACATAATAATTGGAAAATGTTTTGTGGGTATGAACTATGAATGGTCTAGGAGGTCCACTAAATAGCTTTGGGGAAAGAGAGTTATTTCTTATAGTATAATAATTCCTAAATGTACCATTTTGAAATCATTTAATGTATTTCACAATTATGTGGGTCAGAGATCAAATAGTGCATGATTCTTCTTGTCTCCATGTTGTACTGGCCAGGTTTGCACAGGGCACAGGGGTAGAGGGTTGTACACAAGTGGGTGGGCTGGTCTTCAGAGTACAGGGTGGTGTTTTTCTCAAGCCTGGCAACTGGTGGAGGAGATTGGCATACTGTGTTTTCTCATGACTGGTGACTGAAGCATCTCTTCATGTCGTTTGCATAAGGTTATTACAAGATAATTAGACTAACATGGTGGCAGGATTCTAAGGAGACAAGGAGCTAAGATTAAGGAAGTGGGAGTGTCTCATGCTTTAAGGCTGAGGTTTAGGCTTAGATTTGACTTGTTACATTTGCCACATCTTAGAAAGTATAATGTCCATACACATTCAAAATCATGACATAGATTCCAGCTCTCAATGAGAAAACACTCCACAGTCTTAGGCCCATCAACAGTGTTTAAAGGAACTGTATGCACCAGTCCTACCCAACCACCTATTATTCTCCATCTTATACAGCTTCCTTTCATAGGCTAGTAGGTACCAGGAAGATAGCTCAGTTGGTAAAGGCATTTACTTCTGAGCCTGATGAAGCCACCTATGGGTCTCACATGGTAGAAGAGAACTGAGTCTCAAAAGTTATATAACTTCAACAAGTGTGCTGTAGCATGCATGCACATATCCCCCCTCTCTTTCTATATATACTTATGTATTTTATATATATATGTATGTATATATATGTATATATGTATATTATACACACACATACTATTTTTACTGACTCCAGTCATGACCATTCTTATGTGGATAAAAGGATGTGTTTATCTTTATGTAACTGAATAGTCCAATAATAAATTGTAGTCTACCTTGAAGCTGAGGGAAGAGATAGGCAGTTGCCAAGTTCACAGGCACTAGTGAAAGCCTCAGCAATGAAGGCTATCAGCTGAAGCATACTGGGCTGGATGGATGAGGCATTATCGCCTATTACTATTGTGATGCTTACTTTCTCTGGAGCTGTGTGTGAGGAGATAGGTGGTAGAGAGTTGCTTTGAGCTCAGAAGAGCACATATCATTGGGATGGACTTGAGGGAATGCTGGGAGGTGAGTGTTCTATGGATTTGGATGTGGGTATTAACTGCATATGGTGACATCTGGCAGACACATACACAGCTGGTAATTCCTCTATGAGGGTGGCCAGAGTGATTGCTTGCTCTGCCTAGAGAAGACAGGACAATAAGTTAGGAGTCCAAGGTTCAAACATACAGGGAGCTGTAAGGAGAGACTGAATATATTTCTCCTCAAAATCCTCTTTTATTGAAATGATAAATGAAATCTATACAATAAAGAAGTGTGTAGCTGAAGTTAATTTTTAACAATGTAAGATAATCTCAGCCCTGATAATCTCTCTTTTATATATCTTCATATTTTCCTAGTTTGCTTAAAATGTATTTAAAAATATACTTATTAGAAATTTTTTAAGCACAGTGAAAATTATAGTATAATGTATGGTCTACCTATAATGTTATAATCTGAATTAATAAGTGCTACTATCATCCCATATGTGAGTTTCATCTTTATTGAAAGGAATACTGTAGACACACTGGGGCTAAATTCCCTTTGTAGATAGCTAGCTATAGTGTCCCCTAGCCCTTCCCTTTATTGTAAGTTCATGAGTGTGTTTATTGATAAGATTCCATGTGTTCCATATCTTCATGCCAATATTGAAATACATTTAACCGTTCAACTGAAGGTAGACAGTCTGACTGTTTCCAATTTTGCATTCTCTTTTTCTTCT
Organism: Peromyscus aztecus; assembly: GCA_902168405.1. Lineage (NCBI taxonomy): Eukaryota > Metazoa > Chordata > Mammalia > Rodentia > Cricetidae > Peromyscus > Peromyscus aztecus. The sequence goes on along the minus strand of CABHPQ010171305.1, from coordinate 15,093 downwards.
CTTTTCCATGCATCTTTGTACATACACCTGTGCCATCCTGAGTAGGAGTTCTGTGGGTAGTGTGCACCTAAAAACAGACTCATACATGTTTAAAATAATAAGCAGAATGTTCAGTTTAGTTTAGCTTAGAAAGGAAAGCATTTATTATTGTACACTAAAAGGAGGGCTCGAAGCAGGTATGGAATTCAAGGTTGGTTTATTCCAGGTGTCCATCCTGCTCACACTGGTAGCTTCAGATCTGTCTCATCTGCAGGTGTGATATTCAAACATAACTCTGTCCAGAAAAATGAGAGAAGGCTAAGTTTTTCATAAGTCAGTCTTATAAATCATAATCCTTCTCCAGAATCTCTGCGTTGACCTTCATGATAGCCTCTTGGCTGTATTGGGTCACTACCAATGGCAACTTAATCATTTTTAAAGAGAACTCTATCTCTCTTCTCTGTGACTGAATGGATGTCTTCTTCCATTGAAACACATGAGTGTACTGGAGACAGAATGGTTTGGGAATAAAATGAAGATTCTTTTGTAAAAGATACGGTTTGGGGAAGTATGCTAGCAAGCAGAGTATCTACAGCTCTGATTTTGGCCACCATCAGGTTTACTGAGAGTTGCTGGTATGTTTTCCAAAGTACATCTTGCATAAGCATTTGAAAACATAGATCTACTGGATTATTGCCATTGTCTGGAGCATGGAGTCTCATACTGTAGCCAGATACCCAAATAACTGCTGATACCCAAATAACAAGTCAGAGGCTTAATATTATTACAAACTTTTTGGTCTATGGTTCAGGCTTCTCTGTAGCTCTTTCATCTTAAATTAACCCATTTCTATTAGTCTATGTATTGCCATGTGGCTGTGGCACTGCCCCTCTACTGGCATATTGCTCCTTGGGTAGTGGGCTGGCATCTCCTCTGACTCGGTCTTCCTTCTGCCTGTATCTTTGCTTGGATTTTTCACTTGGCTATAACCTGTCTTACCATAAGCCAGACCAGCCTCTTTATTAACCAGTGGTAACAACACATATTCACAGCATACAGAAAGACCATCCCATAGCACAATACTGATTGACTTTTCCTGGTTCTTTTTCATGTCTTATGATATTCTGTTTCCATTTCTGTGAATTTTTTTTCTATCTGACCGCTTTCTATTGATGTATTTTTCTATTTATTATTGTTTGTAACCTTCCTTTTTTAGTATGAAACTAATTTTTAGTAGCAGTTACAAGTATCTTCTATCAATATGCTATCTGTTTTTTGAATAATTTATTTTTATTTTAAATTATACATTGGTGTGTGTGTGTGTGTGTGTGTGTGTGTGTGTGTGTGTGTGTGTGTGTTTGTGTCTGCAGACCCCAGAAGAGGGCATCAGATCTACTAGAGCTGGAGTCACAAGTAGTTGTGAACTCCCCATTGTGGGTGCTAGGAATCAAACCTGGGTCCTCTGTAAGAGCAGTGTATGTACTTAACCACTGAGTCATATCTTCAGCCTCTGTTATCTGTCTTTAACTTTGTGTGACAATTCCCTGATATCTGTATTTTAACCTTGTTCATATGAATAGCAGATTTCTAAGTTGTTAGTGAATGAGGTTAAGGAGGAAAGACAAATGGGTAATAGGACCTTTCCTCATCTTTATAAGATTTAGGAAGAGCAAGGTTTATATGTTTGGGAGTAAAGCCATTCTGGGTACAAAAAAGTGATTAAAAAAAAGAAGCTGTAAAGGAAAGGAAGGAGTGTGTACTGATATAGGGGTGTCCATGTTACTAAGCACATATTAGGTCCCATTCTCTGTTTGAGGAATGCATTATTGATCTTAAACTCTTTGCTCTGATCTTGTACAAAAGTTCTTAGAGCTTGAACAGAATGTGATTATTGCATTCCAGATGTATAGCTGAGGAAGCAAAGACACAAAGTAACAGAGGATCAGACACAGGGCTCTACTGAAGAAGCCGATTATCATTTGAACCAAAGAAGTCCTGAAGCTCTGTCCCATCTTTTCTCTCTATCTTCTCTGATCTTTGCTGTTGGGATGGCAAGATGTGAGAGAAAATCCCTCTTACATGCATGTAAGTGGTTGACAGCGTGGACTTAGTAATTTTTATCTTCAATTTCTGCTTCTAGATCTAAATATACCAATGAAGGCATATGAATTCCAAAGCATTTGCTGTTTAGAAATCTTGTCTTCTTTCATCCCGTCTTATCCTCCATCCCTTTTCCCTCTTTGTGGGCAACTGACCTTCTTCCTTTCTTTCCTCAATTCTTCATGCTATTAGTATGCCCCACTGATTTTCAATATTAAACAGCAATGATTGTTCCTTTTTGATACAAGCAGAGACTATTAGCAACTTTAGACAATACCATAAACAGCTGACTTAGGCAACCATTAAGCAGATAAATTATTATTTTAAAACCACTTAAAAATTTAATTGCATTTATCTATCTATCTATCTATCTATCTATCTATCTATCTATCTATCTATTCTGTTCTGTTCTTTGGTACACATGCCATGGCACATGAGTAGAGATCAGAAGATACAATGTGGGAAGTTGGTTCTCTCCTTTCTCCCATGTGAGTACCAGAGAAAGAATTACCTTTATCCACCGGGACATTTACCCATCTACCCACCGGCCCATAGATTCCTTATTTTAAAATACTGTCTGCCCCTTCTTCCTCAGGCATTCCATCCTTATATGGATAAGAATGGATGAAGTGTTAAAAGCTTTTGGCTTTCCAATGTCTTCTTTAGACAGTTTCATCTCTTCAGATGATAAAGAAGTCCTTTTTTTATTTACCATATTCATTCTTAATTTAATAAAATCTTGTTACTTTTTGGATCTAAATAAATAAAACTACCATTAACAATGAGAATTGAATGGAATGAATAGGGTGGATAACACCTACATCCTGGAGAGGCAGAACATGCAGAGCCAGCAAAAGTCAATGGGCCAAGTACATCCCATGTGCTTGGTCCTTTAACATCCACCCTATCTGTCTGAAGTCACCATTTCCAATCACTCCCGGGTCTTCACTCACATTTACATTCTGAGTGAAAAATGTCACATGTTTAAAGAGACCATAAACTACTTTCAGATGCCATTCTGTGGTATATTTGACATATTTCTCAGTAGGTCATGTCCACTGGTCAGATTCATACTGGTTCTGTCCTATCTCCTGCTTTTGACCCCAAAGTACATTTTTAAATTGACAGAGTGAGAGTGACTTCATCAGGGAGATTTGGACTAAAAGCCTTCTCTTGGGGTAGCTATACAAAAATAAAGGATAATGAGGCTTAACTAAGTTTCACTGGTAACGATGGCAACGCCTTCCATCATTGTCAAAACAGCCCCTTTATGGGAAGGAGTGTGTGTGAGACTCTCCTCTGTTTGCTTGCTTCAGTTGTCTTTTTCTCTAAATAGATTTTACATTCTGTAAAGAACAATGATTATGGTTCTTATTATATTTTTACTGTTTTCTTCCATCTGCTGTTCTCTCTAGCAAGTGTAATTACACAGCTCAGTTCTGTAACCCACATCTTTCATCCTCACTCCTTAAGTCTGAGGGCAGATAGACCTCATCAAGTACAGACAAGTAATTATTCCCTGAGCATTACTATAAACAGACAGCCAGGATGGTCCTCTTGGTATTTTGGTGAGTTATCGACATATTTTTTAACTGGGGATATTCAGTAAAATGCAGTTCTCTGGAAAAATCTTAACACATGTAAACACACAGAAGAGATGCAAAAGTTCTGAAATAATTCAATTTTTGCTGAAAATGTGTTAAGCCATTCATGTGTGATTGATGCTGTCCAAGGTGCTAGTAAGACTGCTGAGTGAATAGGACATGAGGCTGGTGCCAGTCTACTCGGAGTGAAGAGATTGAGGCAGTCTGAAAGAAATGTAACCTTGGAAGAACAAAGGAGGTAATCTAAAAGTGTCACCTATGTGCAGAATTTCTGAAGTGTTTTCACCAAGTGTTCACATTTAGCTATAAAAACGGGTATTTCAACTAGCCTCAACACACATAGGTGTCAGCACCGGCCTGTATAGTGGCTCATCTTTGTTCTCTTTGTAAGATAGCCTTTGTGAGCAGACCTCAGAAGTCTGTTATCTTCCTTGTTAAGTGAAGCTCTCTCTAAGAATGTCACTTTCTTTGTTACTACTTATTCACGCTCTATCATCCACAATTTTATGGTCTTTATCTGCCTACGTCAACTTCTCCTCTTCATTTGGCAGCTCTCCATCCTTCTTCTCCATGGTATCTTGTGTCTATAATCTTTTTCTAGACACAACAGTTTCTTTTTCTGTGTTATCACCCAAGTGGAAAGTTGTCTTTCTTTTGAAGAGAAACATCTTTTCAGGAGAATGAACACACTACCCCAAAGACCCTTCTAGTTGGGTATAGATATAGGAATAGATGTGCCTTCCTTGTGAACTTCGAATGGCTCTACTGAGAATTCTGCAGGACTTTCCGAACAGTGAGGCTCTCATAGGGGCTAGGAGTAGACATAGTAATAACAGCCTTTAATCCACGCCATGGAAGCAGAATCCCACATGGAAGCAGATCAGTATGTGAATACCTTCTGGTACCCACTAGTTCAAATTGCAGTTTCTTGTAACCACCTAAATCACATTCATATGCAGCATTGCATTACAATCTAGACACAGGACTGTGAGACAGTCTAGTCTTTAAACATCCACTTTCCATGAAGAATGGGCCCAAAACCCAGTGAACATCACTGCTAAGATGAGCTTCCCTGAACATCTGGAGATGCGCTTTTCTGAACATCTGGCACAGGAGCCTTTGCTCGAACTCCAAACCAATGGCCCTGCCATTTAAATCTAACATTTGCACCTCTTTCCTTCCTCCTTCTCTCCCCCTCCTCCTCTTTCTTTCATACAGTGTTTTACAGTGTTCCCCAGGTTGTTTCCAACTCATGATCCTCCTGCCTCAGCATTCAAAGTACTGGAATCACAGGTATGTGCCATCTGATAAAATCTAGTCTCTGAACACCAGATTCTCACATCTAGAACTTGGTGGGGTACATGTGGTCATTATTTTAACTCATTTCATTGAAATTTGCTTTCATACCTTAAAACAATAGCGATTTGAAGGAATCACTAAGCATTCACCTAGCCCTCTCTCTGTTTCTCCCATCGTAATATGGTCTGGTTTCTATGAGAAGGTTGTACTTGGAGTTTAGCTTGTAGTTTATGCTTCACCAACTAAGCATAAAATAGAAGTGCAGGAGACATTGGTGGAGGAAGAAGAGCCCCCCTCTTTAACAAAAGCAATTAGTGCATCCCCCACAGAGCAGACGGCTAGTCCTGGAACTCTTCATACCCCACAGATATCTTAGTGCAGTCTGTTAACTGGGCAAGCTTCTCCTGGGAGGAGACTAAATATTGTCATTGATTTTAATTGTTTTCTATGCTTCACAATGCCTGACCTACACCTGATTGTGCTTAAGGGGACAGTTGGTTCTTTAGAGACAAATTCCACTGTTTCCAGCCATGAGTGTGGGTTGGGGGCAGAGTACAGATTTTGGAAAAATCAAAGTAGGACACTATTTCTCTAGCTATTGGAGAAGATTTCCATGCCTGGTGATTTCTTTTGAGTGATTCATGCCTGGTGGGAAGTTACTGGGGGGTTAACAGTCAAATCATGGATGTTTACTGTCAGAAAATTTTAAAGTGGCAGAGTCACCAGTACTTCATAGGATAAGATACAGACATTTCCAGTGAGACTAAGAGAACAAGAGTGTGATCTCACTGTTGCTGGGACCCAAGTTTCCATAGAGCTCAGAAGACTTCCAGCAGCAATGAGCAACCCCCCCCCCCCCCCCCCCCCCCCCCACACACACACACACATCCATTACTTTCAGAGCATGGTTCCTTTGCCCCTTCCAGATTCCACATAATAGACACACACTAGTTTCTCTATTTAAGGACAAGGTCATGACAAATGAACTTGGGAATAAGAAAAGAGGAAAATGTCATGTGTGCTATGACTTCCATCCATCTGGACAGGAGCACGTGAGTCATTGCCGTCTGGACACACAAGTAAATCTGGCTGATGTATCAGTGACAACACAGTACTCTGGCTGCTTGAAATTCAGCTCTTCTCATCTGCTGCCCATTTCATCACCACTGGTGAATGTCTGACTTTTATCCTTTCTCTGACTCCTGTTACCAATTTTATGTACTTTTATATGTTTGAATGTTTGCCCACATGTATGTATACCATGTGTTTGTAGTGCCTAGGGCAGCCTGAAGATGACTTTGGGTCCCCTAGAACTGCAGCTACAGATGGTTGTGAGCTACCATGTGGGTGTTCACTGAACTGAGTCCTCTGCGAGCAGAACAAGTGCTCTTAACCACTGAGCCATTTCTTTATCCTTCCTCTGGTTCTTGACTTTCTTTTGTTGACCTTCTACCGCCATCTCTGGTTCTCAAACCTCTTTACTTCTAAAACACATTCCTATAAATTTTTCCTTGTCAGCATTAATCCATTGCCAGGGATGGCAACTTTATCATCAAAATACTTCCCATTAGGAACCACTGTTGCATGGAAAGGTAACTTTCTAGCACATAGATTTGGGGAAACACATTGGAACCACACAATCAAAGAAAGACAATATTCCACCCCCACCAAGGAAACTAAGTTAGCTTTCCACCTGTCTCTAATTCCTGCCATAGGTGAGTGTGCAGCCTGCAGCCTCCAGCCCACTCGGTCATGAAGCCAGTGTTAGGGACAAAACCTGGTCATGTAGCATTCACTGAACAAAGTCTCAGGAGGAAGAGATTTGCCAGGCACTCAATATAAGGAGACTGTAGTGGACCTGTTCATGTATCTGACTAGTGACTGATTAGTGCACTAGTGTAAGAAGATTGTCCAAAGTTGGCAAAAGAAACAGTAAAAGATTAGAGACAACAGTGCTCAGCACTCAGACAAGACTGTGAATACTTCCATTCCCTGTCTGTCTATCTACTATCATCTCTTCCTTTGCTTTCCTTTCCTTTCCTTTCCTCTTCCCTTTTCTTTTTACTATAGATGCTCTAGTAGGCATGATACTTGACAGTGGTTTTACATTTCCATGTTGAGCATCTTTTCATGTCCTATACACTTTCATATCTTCTTTGGAGAAATGTCTACAAAATCTCTTTTAATGTGGTCATTTTTCTTTTTGCTTATGACATACAAGTAGATTGGTTCTTTGATCAATGATTAAGATGTATTTTTAGGATGGCCAATGACATCCCATTGGTGTTATCTCTCTTTATTGAAACAGTTAAACAAACACTATTTTAGTATTCCTGAGTAAATAAGACCATCATCAAAAACTGGAAAGGTAGAAAGGCATATAATCTTACTATTTTTGCATTCTGTCATCTAGTTTGGATAAAGCTAACAGCAGGTCTTGCAGTATGAGCCTAGACCACATATCATGGTGTCCCTTGGTCTACATTGTGCCATTGTGGCATTATAGATATATTCAAACTTGTGCAACAAGAGCAAGAGATAGTTCTGAGCAGGTCTGGGCTATGATATTCAACCCATGTACCCTGTAGGCTCAATGCTGGTAGAAATGTTTTTCCTGGATTACAGTGTTGAACAAACTTTCATGAAAATTTTACAAGACAGTAGTTTTAAAATAGAGCTCTTCCCGGTTACAAGTATGTAGTATTGTTTCAAGAAATAGTCTTGAGCTCCTTAAGCATTTCAGTCAGTGTCTTAGTTAGGATTTTTGTTGCTATGATAAAACACCATGATCATAAGCAGCTTGGGGAGGAAATGATTTATTTAACTTACACTTCCACAACACAATCTGAAGGGCTCTAGCAGGCCCACGTATGGAAAACACAGGCCAGAGCATGGCAAACATGGTGCTGGAAGGTCTTACTCTTTTCCCTTCCCTCTCCCTTGCTAAACCATTAGGTTACATCTCTAAAGCTGGCCACCAAGGTCTATTCCCTTATTTGAGCATTTTGTTATGCCTAACTCAATCCTGAGGCTGATCACCAAGGTACAACTATTAAGACATCAAGCTCCAGCAATCAAATTTCATTATTTTGACTAACCTAAATCAAAATACCCAATCAGAACTTACCAACACACCCTAGCTCATTCTAACACAGACCTCCCCACTTTTCCTCTTAAAATTAACATTTGCAAAGCTCTTTTGCTGCTGTTTCTGCCTGATTCAGACTCAGCCTCCTTGTTTCTTTGCCTTGTTTAATAAAGGATCTCTTGTGTTTGGTTTGTGCTTGGAAATTGGTGTTTTGGTGTGGTCTGTGCCTAATCCAGGGTCCAGAGGGGAGCACCCGACAGTACATTGGTCCTTTCACAATTCATCACTGAGGGAACTCAAGGCAGACACTTGAACGGGATAGGAACTGGATGCAGAGGGCATGGAGGAGTGCTGGTTACTGGCTTTCTCCCCATGGCTTGCTCAACCTGCCAACCCAAGGGTGGTACCACTCACAGTGTGCTGGTCCTTCCAAAATCTATTGTCAATCAAGAAAATGCCCTACAGGCTTGCTTACAGGCCAGTCTGGTGGGGGCATTTTCTCAGTTGTAGTTCCTGCTTCCCAAATTACTCTAGCATGTATGAAGCTGACATGAGACCACTCAGCAGAATTAGTATATTCATTACTCTCCTTGTTGCTATGATAAAAATATTGACAAGAAGCAGCTTAAAAGATGAAGGGTTCATTTTGGCTCACAGTTCAAGAGGATGCAGGCCAGTCCATCACTGTGATGAAGTCACAGCAGCAGGAGCTGTGGGCAGCTGGTCACCTTGCATTCACAGCATGGAGCAGAGAGAGATGAATATGCTGGTGCATTCCTGCACTTTCTCCTCCTTCATCTCCTTTTCCCTAGGACCCAGCACATGGATTGATGCTGTCTCCATTTAGAGTAGGCTTTCTTAACTCAGTTAGCCCAGTCCACAAGCTTCTTTATAGACAAGTTCAGAAATTTGTCTCCTGGGTGATTCTAGACTCTGTCAAGTTGACAATATTAACCATGTAAACCTGAGCTCCTGAATGGCTGTGGGACCAGGCGGGACAAAGTTTCACCTACAAGCTCCCTTGGTTTTAGTGTTTTGGAACCAAAGTGAGGAATGCCTTTCCCCAAGAAACATCAATGGCACTGCTGAACTCTGAAGTTAAGACCACATCTTAGATATTGAGGGCCAAGATTCATCAGAAATTAGATTAGCATTTTATAAATCAAAGAATCCCAGCCAAGTGGAACTGAGCCAAATGTAAGAAGATGGTAAGAGAGAAAGAAGGTTACAAAACCACAAGGACTGTGTCTGCCACTCATGCTCCATTCCTTAGGGTTTGGGAGCAAATATCTTAAACTAATTCCCCTTACCTTTGCTTTTCATTTGTTTTTATATTAAACATAGAAAATGCAAGTTAATATAATTTTGGTGTTGCTGTTGGTTGTTTTTTTTCTCTTTTGGAGGGCCCGCCCCCCAGACCCCAAATAAATCACACACATACACAGAGGCTTATTCTTAGTTATGAATGTCTGGCCTTAGCTTGGCTTATTTCTTGCCAGCTTTCCTTAACTTAAATTATCTCATCTACCTTTTGCCTCAGGACTTTTCCCATTCTCTTACTTCTGTAAATCTTACTCTTACTCCATGGCTTGCTGTGTAACTGGGTGGATGGCCCCCAGAGTCCTCCTCCTTCTCTGGCTACTTCTTTTTCCTCCAGATTTCTCCTTCTATTTATTCTCTGCCTGCCAGTCCCACCTATCCTTTCTCCTGTCTTGCTATTGGCTGTTCAGTTCTTTATTAGGCCATCAGATGTTTTAGACAGGCAAAGTAACACAGCTTCACAGAGTTAAACAAATGCAACATAAACAAAAGTAATACACCTTAAAATAATATTCCCCAACAAGGTACTGGTTGTAATAGTTCCAGAGAGCCAAAGAATGGCCAGAGAATCTCAGCTCAAAGTTGAACCAAATAATTCATGAGAAATTGAACAGAATCCTTATAAGGGAGGAGAGAGAAGGTTAGTGAAATGTGTGACACAATGTACTAGGAATTTTTAGGGATTTTGGGGGGTTCCCATTTGTTTGTTTACTTTCAAGTCAACTTGGGAAGAAGAGTGACAGTGAATGTGTTATACATCAAAGAAGCACTAAGTATGCTCTGATGTATTTGCATTCCACTGGCATTCTAGCCCCAACTCTAGATGGTGTCTTTGAATGTGTGTTGGACTAATCTCCCATATGCATGACTACTGAAGGAGCCATTGGCCAATTCCCACTACAAAGACTGTTGGGGCCAGGTTGTCCCATTTCCTACCTGGGTAGTTAGGGGAGAACATTCAATGGACTCAGTCTTTGGACCTGGGGTCTTTGCATCTGAGAATAAAGCACATGATGTTGAAAACAGACTACAGTTACTTCATAGCTGCTGTAGAACAACTTCTGAGAGAGACTCTGCTCCAGCTGCCTGACACCCTATTGTCTGTTTTTTTTTTTTTCCAGAGACCCCTGGGATCTGACTACTTTATAAATTCATTGCTCTAACTGCCACTCTGTCCTGGAAGCTACAGTATCTTCTCAACCAATTCTTCCAGTTTAAGAGATGCAGTTATTTTTGTAACTATTATACTGATTTGTAAAGCATACAGCTTTCTGTGGCTGTACATTCAAATGTCTTAAGGGAGAGAAGACATAATTGGGTTGGCCAGTAAGAAAGACCCTTGTTTGGGTACATAAGTCATGCTATTTCAGCCTTCAGATCACTTGCCCACATTCACAATTTGTTTTCTGGTGTAAGATCCAACTTAGTCCTGTCCATTTCTCTGGAAGATGTGCATCTTCAAGCATAAGGACATATGAAGACTAAGAAGAGAAAGAGGCTGTAACGTGGAGCAAGTGTCCCTCATTGAGCCGCTGTGAACTTCTCAGAACCAGGCTATGTAAGTGGGTTATATGTTGTGTGGCCTCATAGGGGCAACACAAGAAGTTCTGAAGATTTTCCTTTTTGTGCCAGTGAGTTGCAGATGCTATAAAATCCTCATGAAGTGACTCCCAAGAGCATGTACTAACACACTCTGGGAGAATCACAGCCAAAGTTCCTTTCCATCCTTCCCTTCTGAGCCACTGTAATTGGCTGCAGTTGAAAGAACTCCAGTTCCCACCTAGGGCTGGTGGGTCAGTGTTCTCTGCTTTTGTAGGGCAGTGCACAAAGGTATACATTGTGTTCTGTGGTGCAGAGAGGAGCCTAGGCTCTGGGAGGAAAACAAACAGGCTCTTTGTAAACTGGATGAGTGAAAATATGGAGAGAAACTGGCCCACAGAATATTCATTGCTGTGGTCATGATGATGTGTTGGGAATTCTGTTCTTTATTTTTTTTTATATCATTTCCACCCTCCTTCTCCCATACCAAGTCCTCCTATGCCAATTCCTCTCAAATACATGATGACTTCTTTACTTTTATTGTTACACATACATACATAAATGCACAGGCTCATGTATGTACACACACACACACACACACACACACACACACATACACACACAAATACAGCCCGTTGAGTCCATTCCATTTAATGCCGTTCTTATGTATATGTAATTAGGGCTGACCATCTAGGATTGAATAACTTATCATGAGGTTGGTTCCTGGAGAATATTGATTCTGCTTCTATTAACAGATGTTAATTGCCTATAGTTCTTTATCAAGTAATAGGGCATTGTGAGATTTTCCCCATCCATGTTGGAATGTCAACTAGTGTTGTTGTTGTACAGTATCTGAAGGTGCCATGCAAACTGCCATGTGAAAAAAGGCAATCAATAGTCCTACCCAGCTGTAATGCTTACAAACCACAACAATGACTAGTGTGGCAATACCCCCAAGGGTGTAATAGTGGCACTTTTATTTTGGGGGTACACAACTCCTATATAATTGGACTTAAGACCTACTCAATAGGAAGTAGTTCTGTAGAAATCTGAGAAAACGCTGGAGGAAGACCCCAGACTCAAATAGTATGCAACAACAAAGAGCGTTTATTACTATACCAGCATGCAGGGGTCAAACATCTGTACAAAATGGTGATGACCTTGAGAGGAGCATGCAGGCTCCTTTTAAGCACAGCTAGGGACATTTCAGGAACAGTTAGGTCATCTCAAACATAATTGGTTAGGCAAGCACTAGTTACAGAAGTATACTTTTAATTGGCTGAGGTTTAGTCCAGACATGACTCAGAAGGGGTTTGTAGAAACTGTCCTTGAGACATTGTGGGACTGACTCAGGCATTGCATATGCTCTCCCCCTTGTCCCTGAATGTAAGGGTATTTGTTGGTAAATGGCCCTTAGTTTAAGAAACTGAAACTTGTTTGCCCTTAAAAAAAAACAACTGAAACCTAGATCTGGCTGTAAAATGGGGGAAATTTAGGCCTCTTGGTTCATGCCTGGGCCTGTAAGCCTAGCCAATTGCACCTGTCTGGTGATGTCATCAGCACTAGAGGAGAGCCTCCTACTATCGCTTCCCCGAGCCGGCATCGTTCCCAACTACCTTCTGAAGACTCATCTTCAGATCCACAGGTTAGTGCAGCTCTCAGCCCTCATCAAAGAAGCTTCTTTTTGCGGCAGATCCTCACCGAAATCCACAACTGGTCAAAATGCAGAGAGCAACTGACAGTGGTGCGCGTTCTGTTCTTTTGAAACAGTGATGGCTCATCAGAAGCGACGGCAGCTGTCAGGGAGGTCCCTCTGCTCTCGTTGGGACGCTAGATTTTAGACTTGTTTGCCTGATGCTAGTTGCCATTCACCCTCGTTAGGGCTGTTACAAATCAGACTCGCTCTCCTTGGGTGTCAGGCGTAGGTGCAGAAGGCGAACACTGCTTGAGAAAGAATGTATTCCTAAATCCGCGGCGTAAGCTGTTAAGGCACTGTGCCCTTAAGCCACAGTCTCCATCTTCTGTCTCTTCTATGAGGAATGCAGTCTCCCTCAAACAGTAAAAGGAGAGAAACTGAAATGCAACGTGCATATCTCAGTAAAACAGGAATAAAGTGCTCACAGGCATCTTGTCGGCACTTTTTAATGTTGACCTAGAAAAACACAACCATGCCATTGACTTCTCACACGTGTGTAGTAAGATGAAATACCCTGTCCTCTGTGTCATGAGGAAAGCAGGAAGCAAGCTACCCTGCTAAGATAATAAGATGTGGAAAGTGGCCAGTATCTGTGGGAAAGGCAAGCTTGTTTGGTGAGTTCCCTCGGAATAACATGAAGGAATATGCCTAGCTACCCTTTGACTTGACTTAGTCCAAATACAGCCCATTCTTGTTGTTTGTTTATTGTGGAATAATCTTTTTGTACACTGTGAAGATGTGTCACTGGTATTGGTTTATTAAAAAGCTGAACAGCCAATAGCTAGGCAGTATTTCCAGGCACAGAGGATGCTGGGAAGAAGAAGGGCAGAGATGAAAGGGAGCTGCCAGTCAGACATTGAGAAAACAGGATGGGAAGTACAGAGTAAACATAACCAAGCCATGTAAAAAGAATGTAGATTAAAAGATACAGGTTAATTTAAGTTATAAGAACTAGTTAAGAACAAGCCTAAGCTATCAGCTGAGCTTTCATAATTAATAATAAGTGCTGTGGGATGGTCTGTATGTCAAATTACTCTGATTGGTCAATAAATAAAACACTGATTGCCCAGTGGCCAGGCAGGAAGTATAGGCGGGACAAGGAGGAGAAGAATTCTGGGAAGTGGAAGGCTGAGGCAGAGACACTGCCAGCCGCCGCCTGACAAGCAGCATGTGAAGATGCCGGTAAGCCATGAGCCACATGGCAAGGTATAGATTTATAAAAATGGATTAATTTAAGCTATAAGAACAGTTAGCAAGAAGCCTGCCACAGCCATACAGTTTGTAAGCAATGTAAGTCTCTGTGTTTACTTGGTTGGGTCTGAGCGGCTGTGGGACTGGCCGGTGACAGAGATTTGCCCTGACTGTGGGCCAGGCAGGAAAACTCTAGCTACAAATAAGTGTGTCGTTTTTTGTGAGCTGGTGGCCCCAAAAGAAAAGTCTGACTACAGTTGTTTTTGTCAACTTGACACAAACTAGAGTCACCTCAGAAGACCGAACCTCCATTGAGGAATTGCCTCTATCATATTGGCCTGTGAGAATGTCTGTGGGACATTTTTTGGTTAATGATTGATGTGAGAAGGCCCAGCCCACTGTGGGTGGTGCCACCCCTGGCCAAGTGGTCCTAGGTTGTGTAAGTCTAAGAAAGTCATGGAGAGAAATCCAAGAAACAATGTTCCTCCATGGGTCTGCCTTCAGGTTCCTGCCTTAAGCCACTGTTCTGGCTTTCCTCAGTGATGAACTAAAAGCTTTAAGCTGAAACAAATCCTTTTATCCCCATATTGCTTTATGTTTTATCATAGCAATAGAAAACAAATTAAGACAGTGTCCTTTTAGTGATCTCATAATAATTGACTAGAATATTTATGGCAATGGGAGGAAGTGAGAGTCTCAAAGACTAAAAGTACTGTCAACAGAAATGAATGGAAGAGCCAATGCAGGAAGATCCTCACAGGCCTATGTGAGATAGATTGGCCATGGACTGATGAGCATCACCACTACCACTGACTGGTTCTACATGGGTTTGCAAAGTTCGCAGGAAATTTTACACGGATACTTGTAGGACTCCATATAGTAAAGCCTGTGTCTGTGTGCCCTTAAGGCTTTAGGAGTCTAAAAAGGATCGTCTGCATTCTATGCAGTTTTTCTTTTCTTTTCTTTTCTTTTCTTTTCTTTTCTTTTTTTTTGAATCAGATATCTAGTAGTGGAGTTGAATATAATTTCTGTTACCAAAGAAAGATAGAAAAGCAGTAAGATATCCACAGGTTCTCTGGGATCTTGCATGCTGCAAAGAACATAGGGAGGCACCTTTGGGGTTTCTATCACTTGATAGAGATGCAGGCCATGTGAGTCCCACCTTTTTTTTAAAATTTATTTATTTTACAATATAATTCAACTTTACATATCAGCCATGGATTCCCCCATTCTCCCCCCCCCCCCCCCCCCCCCCCCCCCCCCCCCCCCCCCCCCCC
>CABHPQ010171303.1:19496-64841 GCA_902168405.1 Peromyscus aztecus | reverse complement strand
CAGGAAGCAGTAAGAGAAGCTACGCCCAAATTCCCAAATTATATGTAATTTACTTTAAGGTTAAAACCTTCCTTTTTGAAAAAAAAAATGGGGGAAGTGCTGTGGGAATGTTCTGTATGGCAAATGTGTTGTTAATAAAATACTGATTGGCCTGTGGCTAGGCAGGAGGTATGGGCGGGACTAACAGAGAGAATAAAAAGAACAGGAAGGCAGAAGGAGTCACTGACTGCCTGCCAGCCGCCACCAGGACAAGCAGCATGTAAAGATGCCGGTAAGCCACGAGCCATGTGGCAAGGTATAGATTTATAGAAATGGATTGATATAAGATATAAGAACAGTTAGCAAGAAGCCTGCCACGGCCATACAGTTTGTAAGCAATGTAAGTCTCTGTGTTTACTTGGTTGGGTCTGAGCGGCTGTGGGACTGGCAGGTGAAAGAGATTTATCCTGACCGTGGGCCAGGCAGGAAAACTTAAGCTACAGTTCCTAGAAGCGTTTACTACTTAATCTCTAAACTCCTGGGATAATATATTCTAGGTAGCCATAAGAATAATGAGTAATAATAATATGAGGGCATAGTCAAAAGCATTCCAAACTGGGGTGTCATCCTCTGTAACCAAGGTTTTACTGATATGAAGGCAATGATGGGAAAGCATAAGGGTCTATGAGAAGACATAGTCTTTGAAAGTACGACTGATTTAGCAAGCCAACTTTCACTTGACAAGAGGACAATGCTTAATAAACACTGACTCAGGTTTATATTCACTTTCAATGTGTTAACAGATCCCTTGATACAATAGAAAACCAGTAGTTCAATGAAATTAAATCTGCAATATCAGCTAATTTGGATCAGTTTCTATTTAGTTTGGGAATAAAATTACATAAACAAGTAAAACTATAATTGTTGATATATCATTCTATTAGAAAAAAGATAATAAAAATAAACATCAAAATATTTTGAAGAGTTTTAGTAAGTTTTTGAGTAATTACAATATGTTACATGTTTAAACATTTTAGTATTTAAAATAGTTTGATGTATTTGATGCAATTTCATTGATGTTTTTTCAGATTTTATGAATTTTGAGGCCAAGGTATAAATATTTTGATTTTTTATCTATTTATTCTAATACTGTGCTCACATTGCTCACTTGACGAATAATCTTACAAAAGTAATTATTAGACAACTAATAAACACAAGAGAATATCCTACTTAATTCCACAGCCTCTTAAGTGTCTAAATTTCTATTCTTGTAAGTTACATCCTTAATAAACTAATCTAGAAGAGGTTGTAACACAGGTTGCTTTTTCAGATCCATTTGATCTCTCTGGCTATTGAGATAGCTAGGGTAAGAAATTGTAATTCAGTTTACAGCTAAATATATTAGCTTCATGAAAATAAGAATTTTCCTCACTCCATCTTTTCAAGGAATTTTTTTTAAACTTTAGAAACCAACAATTATTTATATGATGAAATCATGTCATTGTTAAGCCTAATCTTTTCTTTCCTGGTTGGTGTAGAAGACACAACATGATACATGTTGCTTTCAAGCACATTTTACACTTTTTTTTTTCCAATCAGATACAAGAACAAAAGGGGGAATATGTCTTTATGTTGTAGATATAGGATCAAGTAATGGATGTGATAAGCCTTCTCATCTATGTTTTTTCTAGACTATGTATCTGGAAGTTTCTAGTCAAAACAATCAAACTGTAAGTTTCATAAAACTACTCTTGAATTTTTCAAGTGAAGACAAAATAACAATATGAAATCGATTTGTACCAAAGCTATGGGGGACATTTAAGAACAAATACAGAAACACATCACTCCAAGTTACTAGGAAATTGTCACTTTTTCTCTTAAATAACATTGATAAATTTGGTCTTGGATAAGAAATTAGACATATTTTAAAATGAGTTCACTTATATACACACATATATGCTAAATGTTGACAAGGTTTGCTTGAAATATTTAGTGATTATTTATCATGTCCATGTGTTTTAAACTCCATGTGTTAGAAGTCTGTTAAAAATTGCTCATTCTTCAACTTTGAAATATAGATTTCTTTTTCACTGATGTTCCAATGTTGGGTTGTTCTGTTCATAATAATCTCAGCAAAATATAGTTCCCCTTTATATCCAATGAACCTCGGAATGCAACAGAAGAAGAGCAATAGAAAATACTGAGTTAGAATTTTCTCTTTCCCAATGACAATGATGAACAGAAGGCTGATGGTATATAGTATAGTATAGGCAGACAATCAATGCACATTGCTTGATGATGACTTCTGGTTTTGTTCAAAATTTTTCTTCTACTTGTTTTCCAAGATCCAGATGAAAAACAGTATTTCTGCAGCAAATACAACATAAATTTCCACAATATCTTTCCCAATTGACTACACTTGATTCTGCTTCAAAAATAGTATCTGTCAAATCAGAGGCTCACTGGGGTCTGGTGAACTGCTATAGTGACGATGGAAATGGAGGTGGTTGTATAGGTGGCAGGATACTGAATTTCACAATGTTCTGATATTATCTCTCGAAAATTTCCTAATTCTCAGGTCATGTATGAATTCTTCTCAGAAATAGCTCTGATAATCCTCCTCTTCCTCCTGGTCACATGCAATGTTCATTGTGTTCCAATTCCTTACATTGTAGTTATTGTGCTGCATAGCTTTATGTCAATTTGACACAGTCTAGAGTCATTTAAGAGGAGTGAACTTTAATTGAGGAAATGTCTCTATAAGACTGGGCTGTAGGCAAGCTGTAGGGCATTGTCTTAATTGGTGATTGCTGTGAGAGGACTCAACTCATTGTGCAGTAGAATAGTGGTCGTGGCTTCTATAAGAGAGCAGGATGAATAAGCCAAATGGAGCAAGTCAATAAGCAGTACCCTTCCATGGCCTCTGCATCAGCTAGTGGTCTCCAGGTTCTTGGCTTGATTTCCTGTCCTGACTTCCTTTGATGATGGACACTGATATAGAAGTAGGAGTCAAATAAACTCCCTTTTTCCAAAGACACATTTAGTTATGGTGTTTCATTACAGCAATTGTAACTTTAACTAAGATAGTTATCAACCCTGAATCCATCTCTCACCATGCTCTTGATTCTGGAAGAACACCTCTTCTTTAATGGAGTTGCCCCTTTAACCAATGATGTTGTCCCTTTCACCACACCTCACCAGACCCTCCTCTTCTGCTTCCCCATCTTCCTGCACCACATCTGGGTGACACACTCTCACCAATAGTTGTGACCATAGTCAATGGACACAGGATCCTTAAAGTACTCAACTCAGAGGGCACACACAGCTTCCTTATGAAGTCACTGAGTTGGGTTGAGTATATTGACAGCCATCTTAGAGTGTGGAAAACCCATGAAGTTATTACAGCTGGTACCCAAGGAGCTGGAACATGAGGAGTACAGAAGCTGGAAGAGCCTGCAAGGCTGAGGAATGAGAAACTTGGGTCTAGCCTTCAGGCTTGATGAGCTGGGATATGCTATAGTTTCTCAGAACTATACTGGGCCCAAACACTGCCATCAAACTTGCTTTCTCTTAGGACCCAAAAACCATGATGCTCTCTCTGTTCTCTTCACCTTCAGACACAGAGGCCCTAGATCCACTCACACTAGCTCTCTAATCTCTGAGGGTGAGAAGAATGAAAAAGGAAGGAGTCCCGAGCACCATTGGAAGTTAAGCATAATTTCATGTCAACCATCTTACTTCTTTATACCTAATGTATGTTTGTCCATCTACACAGCTTTTGTTTCATTTGCTTCCTCCTCTTCAGGAATTGCTCACCCTTCTTGAGGTGACAGGAAGCGACATCCTGAGCACCCTAGCCTTAGCATGATGTTCTAATCTTCACTTAGAAGTAGGTAACTGAACCATCAGAGGACCTCTGCACGGTGTCCAAGCAACTTGCCTGGCTGGAGTTGGGCAGCCTACCCAGCTGTAATTGACTGGATACATTTGTGGGAATAATAAGAGGTAAAGAAGCAGTTTAAGGCCACAAGTGGCATGGAACTGCGAGTTTTTGCTATCTGAAGAGTTGGTGTTAGAGAGGTAGGGTATCAGGGAATTTTAATTGGATTTTTATCCAACTTAAAGTGAGAAGTCATCTATTTCTTAGTAAAGGAAAGATTGCCAATTATAAAGCTGTATTCTATACTCAGTGACATAAATAATTACTAAACAAGTGGTAAAGAAAAACTTGAAATTTTTGAAATTTGAAATTTCTATGACATACCACAAGTACCTTCCAGAAAATGGTGTTTGGTCTGTTGTTCATTAAAAGTGTTTTGTGTGTGTGTGTGATTTGTATTCTTTAGAAAGAAAGCTGGTAGGTTAATATAATAATATAAATCACTTATATTAGTCTATTTGAATAGGTTCATGAATGCAATCATTTTTATTTGCAGCTTTTTATTATAACATTTTTAAAAAATATTTAAAATAACAATAATAAAAGGATCTTACAAATTATCGAGACCATGCATATTCTCTCTTGAAGTTTGTTCTGAGTGGCAGAAAAAAAAAAAACCACCTCATCTGGAAAAAGAGCTGTGAAAATTAATATAATTTCAACAATCGTGAAACTGCAGCACCCAGAAACTGTGACTCCCAGTGGGAAAGACAGTGACATTCAATTAGCATGCATGGCCTTCTGGTTCAGGAGAAGAATTCACATTCCACCTTTAGATCACTATATGTGTCATGCCTGGTGAAAATCCAGTAGCCTGCAAGCCACTGTCTTTTTAGTGACCTTTGATAAGATTGTATTAAGGAATTAATTGGGAATAATTATGAGAAATTCTCAATAAATATTAAACTTGTCCTTAATTTATAATCTTTTTGTATACTATTACTTAGTATTTATTATCACTTTGGTGACTAACAAGAGAAATAGTTTAATGTGAGAGCTACTGAGGATTGACAGTAGAGCCTTGCACATCCCAAGCATGTACTCTACCACTGGGTATATTCCCAGGGCCCCCCAAAAATGTTTAAGATTACACGAATCTGTGAAGCTACCTAAAATAATGCCTAGAAGAGGGATTTCGAACAAAATTTGAAACATTCTCCGAACTACTAAAAGTGAAGAAACTCCCAACTCTACAGAATGTTGATGGCTTATTTAAAAGGTAGTCAGTCTTAGGTGTCCTCAACCCTAAGGAAAGGTTTCAAGTTTTAGTGCAGCAGTCAATGAGCTGAGTGAGGCAAACTGTATGCTGAGTACACAGTATCTATTACTATTTTATCATTTTGTCTATAAGAATACAGACTCAGGCAGGGCTGTTTCCCACTACTATGAAAGGCCAGAAAGCATAGAAGCTATATTTTCTGATTCTAGTTAAATATAGTTTCCAATGTGATTTATGTCTATGCATCAAGTGGCTTTCCCTGTCTTTCTACTTTCACTGATAAGGTTGTAATTCATCCATTTTTTTGTGGCAAGTCACAAGAATATGTTATGAGGCGTCCAGTTGTGCATTAAAGATACACCTTGACCAGGCCAAGGTTCAGTCAAGTGGGAAGTCATCTAGCTTGGACTATTTGGTGTTACACAGCTTAATATTCAGCTGTGCCTTCTTATGAATTTCTTATGCTCACGATTCCCATAGAATGTGTGTGTGAACTTCCTGCTTAGGCCATTACTTGGATAAGGTCACATAGGCAAAGCCAAGTAGGCAGCAGATGTATAGCTTTGTTTTTGTGCCTGGTGGCTCTCCAGAACAATTGACTGAGAACAAAAGAGGTTTTTACATATCTAGGTGGAAAGTAGGGTGGAACAACATTCCTGAGGAGGCAGAGAACAATGGCCAGGGGAAGAAGAGACAGGCATTTTCTGTAGAGGACACAGAAAGACATGACCAGGGAGAAGGGAAGGACACAGAGGTTTTGTAGTGTTGTGCCCAGATTGCGACCCCCAGAGAGACCACCAAAGACAAGCATGCCGGAATGCAAAAGCAAGGTTTAATTCTGGATATCCAAAAGGAATACAAGCCTAGGCAGGGACTTCGTCCAACATATCCAACACAGTGGGGGCTGGAGGAAGTGCCCGCCTGTCTGCAAGCTCAGTTTTTAAAGGCAAAAGCCACAAGGTTACATCATTTAGGGGTGCTAGTACAGGTACAATTCTGATTGGCTCGGTTCTAGGGGCTTTCTAGAAATCATGGCTTAATCTTACTTCTAAGGGAGTGGTTACCCACCACCATTTCTCATTGGCTGCCCTCAGGTGGGGACATTTCTGTGGTCAGTTACCCTGGAAACCAGGGAAAGGACATTCCATAGTCTGGCAGTCATTACCTCGTGACTACCTTGTGACTCTGTACTTTTATACTTCCTGGTTTCTGGAATCTGAACTGACTTATTTCAGTAACTATTGGTCTATTCCTAGAAGAAGAAATCTTAGTTTTTGGGTGAAATCATTTTGGTCTTATTTCTAAGATGGCTCATTTTGGTCTCACAGTAGATGGTAAGGTGGAACTCTTGTAGAGTTCATCAGATCCAGTAGAGAGCAAGTAGAGATTGAGAGTGAGGAATCAGTGGAAGAAGATGAGGCTGGAAGCATAAGAGCTTAGTCATTAGTAGGACTATGAGATGGCAGTAAAAGAGGGGACAAAGAGGAACTGAGTGTCTGAACAGAACTGAAGCTATGTAGACAGGATTTTATCCCAAAGAAATGGATAAAGAGCTTGGTGTATCTACATTATTCCTGCCCTGAATGCCTGATGGAGCTGTAGTGTTGTGTCCAGGTTGCAAGACCCCCAAGCAAGACCACCACAGAGCTGATATCTGATGCAAGCACACAGAGGTTTTTTAATAACAAAACAAGCAAGCCTGGGGCTTGGTCCTCATGTCCAACATCCAACACAGCAGGTGGAGGAGGACAGCCCTGAGCATTCACCTTAAGGGGTTTATATAGGAAAAGTTTACATGCAGTTTGGGATTGGACAAGGGGGCTAGGGGTGAGGTAGTTTTTTGAAGTTACTGGCTGAACTTTAAGCATGAGGTTACTGATGGCTAACAGGATTCAGGGTATCTACAGTGACACAAATTTTTTACTCCCTATGTCCTGCTTTTGCTGAACCCAGAATATATATATATATGTATATATATATATATATACATATTCAGATTTATTGTTCCAGTCCTATTATCCCATAAGTTCAATTTCTGGTCATTTGAGTCCATTACTCCCCATATCCTGTTTTACCAAGTCCAGGATATATAGATTTAATGTTTCATCTTTATCTTCCCATAAGTTCAGTTTCTGGTCAATTCTAAAACAGCTAGTCAGCAAATACCTTTAGAGGAGGAAGGGGTGGCAGGGAGCATCTCTCAAGATGGCTACTGATTTTTCTTTTTCAGTAGCTGTATAGATAAAATTTTGTCATAGAGGAATAAAGTTAACAGACATAAGAATATAGTATACGTAGATTTTTGCCCTCAGATATCCCATGCCAGGCATAGCATCTTCCCTGGACTCTGGGCAATCCATACATTTTAATGATGAATTATGTGTCCTTTAATATAGAAACTGAGGAGCAGTAAGGAGAAATGCACATGAACCCTATGCATTTGCTATATCTTATCTGTTGAAAGTCTGCAAGTTACTGATTAAGTTACCAGAGGCTTCTTCTTGCCTGTCTAGAATCCATGTAATCTCCAGATTCAAACACCACATAATGGCAAATTTGATGGCCTTTGTCAAGCTATTTTATTTTTAGGAACATAATTGTTTTGTTCAAGCAAAGTGTCTCCAACTGCTGGAAGTTGGAGACCGTATAACTTATTTTCTATCAAGGCAATTCTGCCCCAAATGGTAAAATGTGCCTGATTTAAATGAATATCAACAAAAATGATGATTTTACACTTTTCAAGAAAACAACCCAACAGCTTTTGTGTGTTTCCAGAGACCTTAAAGAAGGCTAACAGATTTATGTTCTCATTACTGCCTGGAGCAATAACTCTTCCAATAGGTAATTTTTATACTTTGGGACCACAAAACATGTGGGAATAAATGTTCTTGAATAAGGGAACTGGCTGTCAGGATTTTCAAATGCAGCAGCTACTAAAACAATAGATTTTTTACAAAGAAATGTGGTTCTTTCCTACATCTCCGGTCATCAAAACAATTGATAAATTGATCCAAGTCTCTAATTCCATATCCAGTGAGCATTTTGATATTATTAGATACCACTTCAATATTAATAACATATAAGATTTATATGTTATTAGTACTATAGCAGTTCTAATCCATACTTAATTAATGATAATTCTCAGCTATTTAACTCTCATTCATGATTGTATGCAGGATTCAATAGGCTATTGATGAAATGGTAGGAAATGTGTTTTCTAACCAGTACATGTATTTAAGCTGGTTAAGTGGCCATAAAAAAGAGAGCATTTTGGAACTGAGGTAAATTAAACAGTTAAGATTGGACTGCTGTTTTCAGCAGGGCATGATATCACAAGCAACACTAATGTGAGTTTATCAACAGATTTCAACCCATGGTTCTACTCACTTTTGGAAGCAAAACTACAAGCAAAATGCTGATATTATCTATGAGGGAGTCAATTGCTAAAATTAATTCTGAAATACACACGCATGTGAAATTTCATCACTATAATCTAATTACTTCAATAGAAGCCAAACCAATTACACATGATTACTCACAATCTTGAGGTTAAAAATATGCATCTATGCAAATGCACAGTACATATACAAGCATTCATCTAAATCAGATAATTCAATTTTATGCATAAAGCAGTTACCTTTCTGTATAAACTCAATCTGTATGGCCTCAAATATTTGAATTTCTTTTTCTTAAAAAAGACATGTGTTGATAAAATTAAAATTATCCAAATTTATTGAAATTTATTTAACTTTTAATTTTCTCAACTTAAGCATTGGGATAGCCACAATTGTGTGGTATTCTGGAGAAAACCAAACAAAAACCAGAAAGCTCTTAATTGGCTTAATTATCAAGATCTAAAAGTAGTTATGTTTTTATGAAAATATGTAAATATTCTCATTTTCACATGAAAGAAACTTCATGTTTTTAGGAAGAATTCTGATTATATCAGCCATTTAATTTCAGAGGAAACCTAATAAATGAACATCATTTCTGAAAATACAAATATAAAACTTTAGTCACAATATTAGATAATTTATTGAAAAAAAATAACATTACCACATATTATTATTATTTTTTTTTGTTTTTTCGAGACAGGGTTTCTCTGTGTAGCTTTGCACCTTTCCTGGAGCTCACTTGGTAGCCCAGGCTGGCCTCGAACTCACAGAGATCCGCCTGGCTCTGCCTCCCAAGTGCTGGGATTAAAGGTGTGCGCCACCAACGTCCGGCTACCACATATTATTCTTGAGTCAAAATTTTTAAAAAGTACCAATTGTATTTTTGAGATTATGACATAATTTCTGCATTTCTCCCCTTCCTTTTCGCTCTTCAGAATTTCAATGTCTTTTTTTTAAATTAGAGAATAGTTGTTTAAATAGATTCTCTAATTACATTAAAGTTTTGATGATTAAAATGACTAAATAAAGCTCTTCTTTAGAAGGGGAAAAGTAATTATATATAGTGTCTGTTTATAATTATTTTGTATGCAGTGGCAAAATTAATTGCTATGACATTGTAGATATTTTACAACTTTATTCCATTCCATTCAAGAATTCAAACACATCCAATTAAAGTACTGTCTCCAACTTTTTAAGAAGAAAAGAATAAAGACAATGACATTTATGTTTATGTCACCTAAAATTTAATTCTGAATTATTCCCAAACACAATTATTCAGCAAATAGTTCACATCTTTCACTATCTTTTGGTTTTCTAGAACTCTACTGTGTACTTTTTACCTTTGCAAACTTCATTCTTAGTAAGTGACATCTACCAACATCTTGAAAAGGCAAAACTTACTATTCTTCACAAAATAATATTCGGGGACTATTTTGATTAAAGATCTGTCAATACTTTTGTTCAAAATACAAACAAAATTAGGCCCTGTCATTTAAATCTGTGTTTTTAAATCAATAAATGAAGCCAAGATAACTTACATACAACCATGGTAACTTGAGATTTTTCCTAGTCAATATCATTTTATATCTACAGGAAATGTATTTGTAAGGTCTGACTCACTAGTTTTTATTGTTAGAAGTGTGATGACTTAGTTGGATGTATTTATGAGTTATTTTGTACTGTCACCAATTATGAGTACACACAACCTTAGGTTTTATAATTTAGTGATTTATGGGATCTAGTTCCCAGGCTCTTGAGTTTAGTAGTTTAGTGATTTTCAAGTGAATTTCTGTATGAAATATTATAAAATGAGTAATTTCATTCTCAAATTTAACTTTAACAGAGTTTTAATTCAATATTGCTATGGGATAATCCTTTTGTTCACTGTGAAGATGTGTTGCTCTCATTGTTAATAGACAGCTGACTGGTCTATAGCTGGGCAGGAAGAAATTGGGTGGGAGAGCCAGATGAGGAGGACACTGGGAAGAAAAAGGATAGAGTCAGAAGAGTAATGGGAATCTCGAGCCAGATGCAGAGAAAGCAGGAGATGCACATGCCGTACTGAGATAAAGTATTGAGCCACATGGTAGAACACAGATGAAAATATGGGATACTTTAAGTCGTAAGAGCTAGTTAGTAACAAGCCTAAGCTATTGGCTGAATATTTATAATTAATAATTAGTCTCTGTGTCATTATTTGGGAGCAGCTGGTGGGACAGAGCTGACTGGTGGTCCCAACAAAAAACTCTGCCAACACAATATAATATACAGTGTTTCATTTTTGATAAAACAACAGAAACTAGTATTAATTTTATAAATTAGATAGACATTTGATCCCTCCTCAGAAACAAACTGGTTGTATGTGAATTCTTCCTTGCCATTGAAATAAAATGAACTTAGAAACATGATATGGCTATGTACTTTAGCAACAGAACTTCTTCATTACCACATGTCACTGCACTTTATGTGTCCCTGCAGATACTGACAACAAAAGCCAGCAAAATTACCTATGAAAAGGGTGATTATATGAGGTAATCAAAAGTCAGCCCCCCAGAGATACAGATCACCTTCTGCCAGTGTGTAAGCTTATGCTTCTAAGACAAAAAGTAAATGAATGAAGTAAATGCTATTGCTTCTTCATCAGCAAAATGCCCTCTAGGTCTCATGTGGTTAATGATGTTGCTTTAATCCCCATGGCAGATTTTAATAGATCTAAAAATATCTTGTGCACACATCTCATTATCAACTTTCCTGAGCACATAAGATATCCATAAATTCTCACACAAATTATTTTGACCTTTTGATAACTAGTGGGTCACTGAAATGTTTTGTTTTAGAGTACAGGGAGCATTGTGGAATAATAAAATAGTCAACAAGACATGTCATTACTAAATTATTTTTAAAATATAATAATATTTATACAGATCTCTGTTCCCTACAAGGAAGGACCATTCAGCTCCATCTTCTTCTATGTATCACATGTAATATTCACTGACATTTTGCCACATTTCTTATGGAAACTGACAACCTGGCAGCCTTATAACTCAAAAGCCATGACTCTGCCAGCTATGTGGTCCTCAAATGCAGCATGACAAACACTACTCACTGCTTGTGAGACCCTAAACAGCTTGTTTTTCTGGTGTCTCACTTCTAGTACACTGCATGCACTTGACAGGCATGTCATACCCTGTCAAGAAAAGAAATACAAGCTTTTTTTTATTATCATTTCAATTTATTGCTGCAATGAGAACCCTATTTCCTGACCATGAACCTCATATACTGTTGGCAAACATATGGTAGAATTCTCAGCCAGGAAGTGGTGGTGCACACCTTTAAACCAGGACTCAGGGAGGCAGAAAAAAAAACCAAACATACAAAAAAGAATTCTCTTGTTATGTTCAAGACTCCTGAGTCTATCCTGGGTTCTTATAATGCAATCCTCATTGTGATGCTTCTTTAAAATGAATAAAGTGGGTATTAGAATGTTTATGTGAACATGGCAACAGTAAGAGATATGAATGGAACTACCCAGGAACCTACAACTTATCACCCACCCTAAATGTTATTATTCTGTCTTTTATATTATTTTTATTTGTGTTAAACTCCTAGTAACCACAGCTTAATTTTCTCTAAGAGATCCTAACTAATTTTGTGAGCTCTGGAGTCAGACATTTTGAATCTAAATGCCAGCTGTCATTACCTTCTTGCCAGGAAATATTGGTCAAAAGAAGGTAAGCATTTTCTGCTCCTCCAATAACATCTGTCTACTACAGAGAAAAGCAGTGCTTATCTGAATTTTGCTCTGCAGTTTGAATAAGCTATACAAAATGAGAAGAGAGAACACTTAAAAACAATTACATGTTCTTATCACCAAACACCATGGAGAGGACCCGTTCATGTTCGTTTCCTCCATTAGAATATATGCACTCTAGGAACAGCAATTATCTAATTAACATATGGAGCAGCAACTTGTAGCTTAGAGTGAGTGCCCAACAGAAATTTAATGAACAGGTAGTATGAAATTATGCCTGGTTCTTCTGTGGGCTGTAATCTATTGGATTATCACTGAAAATTGTTTTATCTTTACAATAGAGTGAGAGGTATGATGACAGTGTTGTGTTCAAGTCACTCTACAGAACCTTCCATATATCCAGTTTCCACTCAGTCCTTAATAAATGAGAAAGATGTTCTGTTTTCCCACATTCCAACTGGGCAATATTTGAAAGGCTGCTTGTTTTCTTTCTACATTTAAGTTTCTTTACTCTCAAACATCGAGTCTGTGAGGAATGTTTTAGAATAGGAACAGAAGGAAGAAGGTAAGAACTATTTCCTTTTATTTATTTACATACTATATGAGCTTTACAGAGTAGAGGCTCTTCAATTAATTATGACAAGCTAACGTCAGATGTGGTATTCAAAATTGTCTGTCTTTAATATTGTTTTAATCTCAGGATAAAATGATCATGCCAGTTCCGTGGTTGCTTCTATCCTAGAGTGCACAAGGCTTTTAAACTTTCCCATAACTGAAACTTATAAACTTGTGGGTCACATTCTTCAAGAACAATAACATTGGCCCTAAAAATTAAGTGTGGCCCAATAAGAAGTGAGCTCTCATATCTGAAAGGAGCTCCTCTACATGAGTAATGTTCCAGGCAGTAGCCCTACTTCATTCTCTTTCCAACGTCAAAGCATGTTGGGATATGCAAGTTGGCTTTTGTTAATTCTGTACCTCATGCCTCTGATAAATGTGTGTGTTTTGGTAAAATTAGGGAAGTGAAGAGTATAGACATTCACATTAAGATAAAGATGTCTCCTTTCTAAAGTGCACTTTGGGAACTCAGGCTCAGCAAGGGTAAAATGCAAGGGTATGCTTAGCTGGTGAAACATGCAAACACTTCATTATGCTAATGTGTGATGGGAATCTTCAATAAGGAAAGAGAATTTGCAGCATTGCCAAACTTATCTGATTATAGGAAATTCTATATGCATAATGTAATATGAAATACACCCTGAGAAATCCCCAGCTAAACAAGAAAAAAATGAAGGCCTAGGTCAAATTGTTTGTAGTATTTAAATTGTATTAAGAAAATGTATACCTAAATTTTCTCCCAGTCTCTTAGCTTCAGATTTTCTCAAAGTTAAATTTAGATATCTTTAAGTTAATATATATGCTTTTTAAATTTTGTTTCTAGACAGAATATATATATATATATATATTCATATGCCTGCATGTAGGTGTTATTTGTATGTTGTATGTGTGTAGTTATAAGAAACTTAGAAGAAAAAAGGTTTGCCATACTCTGAAAGTTTGCTTCCTTCCAAAGTCCACATCCAAAATCTAACTCCCATCATGATGGTATTGTGGATGGACTCTTTTAGAGGTGATGATTAGGTAATCAAAATACAGATCTCATGGATTAGATTATTGTCTGTATAAGAAGTAACCACGGGCTAGCTAGTAATCTTTTTCCTTTATAATTTTATATCATTTATTATTATTGTCTATATGTGAAAGAGTACAGTGTGCAACAAACAAACAAACAAAACAAAACCCCAGCACGTTGTGTGGTCAGAGGACAACTTTCAGGAATTGGTTCTCTCTTTCCATCTGTATTTGGTTTCTGAGAATCAAACTTACGTCATTGGGCTTACCAGCAAGTTCTTCTACCCACTGTGCTGTCTTACCTACTGTCCTAGTTACCTCTAAGTTCCAACTTGACCCATTCTCAAGTCCATCTAACAGGTTAAGTGCAATTGAGAAATTGCTTAGATCAGATTGGCCTATGGGCATGTGTTTGGGAGAATGTCTTTATTAGTAGTTAATACAGGAGAGCACAGCCCACTGTAGTCCCTAGGTAGGTGGCACTGATCTAGATGGGAAAGCTGACTATGAATAAACTTGTGAAAGAACCAGCTAATAAGCTAACAAGCAGCATTTCTCTGTATTCCTGCATCCAGGTTCCTCCCTTGAATCCCCAACCTAATGGACTGTGATACAGAGTTGTGAACCTTCCCTCCTCAACTTGCTTTTAGTCAGTGTTTTCTCAAAGCAGCTGAATGAAACTAGGACACCTGGTATCTCTATCATGTCATCATACAAGCAGTTGGCAACCTGCAAGGAGGAATAGGAATTTATCATGTAGAAGACAGGTACTTGAGAAATCTACCCCCATTCTTCCTTTATATGAAGAAAGCTGTCTATGAACCAAGAAATGGGAGTGGGACTATATCAGATATCCAATCTGATGGTACCTTGAGGATAGACTTCATTGTCTCCACATGGTGAGAAATAAATGTTTCCCATGTATATATGCCACACAGTGCATTCATATTTAGTTAGAACAGCAAGCAAAGACAGTTTATTTGTGAAAATGGGTACCATCCTCCCCTCCTACATTTATATTCTCCTGTACGTATTTGTACTTCACTCCAACATTTTAAAACTTTTTTTCAACTTATAGGAGATTTTTAAACAATTGACTTTATTGATTATAAATAGTTCAATCATGAAATTAACATCTTTATGCAAGGCTCTGCGAGATGTGCCACATTATTTTCTTGAGATAAACTCTCAGTAAAGATAATGATGTCAAACACTTTCATGACTTTTACCAGATTATTGAATTATGTTGCTGCATAACACTTAGTGAGTTATTAATTTCCTAAAGAAAAACTATACTAAGCATTTTATTATCTATTTAATGCTCATGAGACTCTATATTTATTCTCATAATCTTAATTTTACAGATTAGGATATGAAGCGCAGAGACATTAAGCAATTTGCCAAAATTCCCTTAGCAGGTTAGGAATAGAGTCTATGTACAAATGCTCGCTGTCTGAGTTCAGTGTTCCTCTGCTTAATCACACCAATATAGTAATTAATAAAGTGAGTGAATATGGACATGCATATTAAATCTATGCTACAGTTCTGAAATTAACTAGCAAACTCATCTTGCAGAGTACTATAGAAACTCCGAATTTCAAGGGATAATGCTTACACACTTTTGTCTTTTTCTTGTTCTATATAGTATGTATTAGTAAGTCAGTCTTTACATTGCTTCATTCAGAATTAAATCCTTAGCTTTGGAAGCAGTATATCACCCTGGTTTGTGGGGTCATATTGTTAAAATTGAAAATGACATTATTTTTAAAATTAGGAGATTTCAATAGAGATGTCTTAGGAAGAACACATATTATTGGTTAACTGAAAAGTGTACACAGAAATGCACATACCTATGCGCATGTATTACTGTTCCCAATAATCATGATCCAACCAGTAACAAGAAGCTTTCACTACAAAGCATGAGCTTTTGTGGTTGATTGAATGAAATTTTTCAGAGTAAGAATTCTGAGTCTCCACTATCTAATATGCTAGAAGCTTGCCTTGCTGACAGGTACATTTCCTAGACCCAGATGATCTATTTTCCCAATTAGTAATTGACTAAGAAATGTCTATACTTCACATTTCTTAGAATTATGTCTATGAGATTCATTTTTAGTAATCGTATGTGACTTTAGGTGCTCCTATGCTCTCCTGGTGGATCACTATTATTTATATTTTTCCTTGGTTTTCTTTCAATATTGAATGTATACATGTATATTTATTTGAGTACTCATATACACATTCTGAATGCAGAATAGAATCAGCAGTCCATGAAATATTAAGTGTATTTTATTATTTTTCTCTGGAAAATATAACTATTTTTACTCACACCTAAGGAACCAATAAATTTTAGTTAGCATCTGACAATTTTATATATTATTATTTGTATAGTAAATTGCTTAATAATAATATAGTTCCTGGAACTGGAACAGTGACTTAGGGGTTAAATTCAGTTCCCAGTACCCATGTAAATCAGCTTTCAACCACCTGTAACTCTAGCTCCAGAGGGAACAATTTGTCTTCTGTCCTCTAATTGCACTGTACACAACCAACACAACACAACACACACACACACACACACACACACACACACACACACACACACACACGCAGGACAAATTCCCAGCACCCACATGGTGGCTCACAACTATTTGTAACTCCAGTTCCAGGGGATCTGACTCCCTTTTCTGGCCTCAGTGTTCAATTACATGCACATGATGCAGGCCCTCACAGATATATGTAGAAACTTCAATAAATAAACATCTGTAAGAAGACAAAAAGCTGAAGCCAAACACAGTATTTTGCCTGGCTTTCTCCATTTATCTTATGCTCTTACTGTTTGTTTTAATGTGGTGTTTGGGATTAATAATCCAAATTATTTTAAAATGTAGTGGCAATAGTTAATAAAGTCCTTTCCAATGAACAGACTTCAATTTACCTGCTTGTAAAGGATTCTTGCGGAAAAACATGGGGGATGGATGCTAATATTATCTGCCTTTTGCAGATGAGGGAGTTGAAGCTTAGAGAGACTAAGTAAATTGTCCAAAGTAAGCAACATTATGGGAAAGAGTTCACATGCAAAAGATGGAAGGGCTGCCCCCCAAGCCTGTATGCTTACTAATTACCTACCACACCCGCTTCAGTCACATCTGCAAGCTTATCTTTCTTTACACTCCTCTTCTGTGTCTGCAAATATGAAAGTGCCCAATGAGAAAACTTCTAAGACCTCTCCATTGGAGGAAATGAGAACCCAGAGAGAAATGGAAATTAGGTCAGAAATTTAATGTAAAACAGAGGTCAGACTCGACAGACCTTATCTATTGAAAAGCAGCAGTTTAAATAGCTGAAAGTCCTTTCTCACATAGAATAATCTCTGAGAATTCAATTCAGTTATATCAATGTGATTATGAACTATGTAATGACTTATGGAAATTTAAAGTTAGGAGCAAACAGATTGATTTGTGCTCTGCTGACCAGAGCCTATTCTGTAGGGAAGAGTATAAATTTTATTTTTATGTAAATCACCTGAATTGCAGCCCTTTCTTCTAAATTGTATGAAACTGGCATTTGCTCATGTGCATTATTTCCTGGGCACGGGAACCTTGACTGGCACCTGAAAGCCCAATGCAAATCCAAAAGTGGATAGTAGATGAGGGGAAAGAATTAGAGACAGGGGAGAATTCCATTTTCAATTTCAGAAACTGACAAATGCATTGAGGTTTCATGCCCATTTAATGATTTAATTATAAAGTAAAGCTTTAGCAGAAGTCAGAAAGGTTAAAATTCCTCATGTTTGATTTTCTCCCTGATTTGGATAGCTTGGTTTCTCCTGTCTCTGGTATCCATATATTCTTCATTCATATATATATGAATTATTTATATATAAATATACAATTACTGTGAGTCTCCTATATGAGAGTAGCCTGCAGGATCAGATTGGCAGGAAATGAAAAATATAAAGTCCCTCATTATCATGGTCTTCAGCCTATATAGGAAGGTAAATAAAGTCATGTGCTTTGAGATACTTGGGGTAGACAAAAGTAGTGGTGAGGGAAGATGAGGACTTATAGAAAGACATCATTTTCACTCAATGTGACATCCTTCCAAGGAAACATACTGCTTGAGAAATAAGTCTTACTGACTGGAAATCAAGACGGTTATATATTCCCCAAGGCCACTCTTAACATCAGAAACAACAGCATGAAAGTACAAAAACAGGTATCAACTTTTGCTTTTCAAAACCCACTCTGCTGCTGTGTTTAAAACTATTTTGTTAATATCATAGACAGTTTCATTTTGTCCCCCAAACTGATGCTCACCAGACTGAAGATCAAAGTCTGGAACTTACGCAATGACAGAGGAGCATTGCAGACACTGTGTTCCAACTCAAAATATGCTTTCATCCCTGTCAGCACAAATGCGGTTGGGCCACTCAATCAATCTGCCACAGTCAAAGACACAACCTTGGTTGAATAAGGACCCAAGAACCTGACCTTGTACTCTTGACTTCCCTACACTTTCCCTCAACTTCTCATGCACCCATTTCAGTCCACAAGATTTTACCTGTGTACTGTTGTTTGTCTTTGTTGCTGTTTTACCCTAGCATTTTGTTTTGTAGAATATTCGAACTGTTGAGTCAAAGCTGTTTGTCTTGATCTATCCAAAATATGAAGAGCTACAAGAAGTATCAACATTTAAAATGAGATCTGATTATTAAAATTTGTGAAGATAGCTCCATTTAGCTTCTGACTTGAGACATTATCTTCTCTTCCTTTTCTAAGAAATAAGAAGACTTCTATTTGTGTGTGTGTGTGTGTGTGTGTGTGTGTGTGTGTGTGTAATATGTATAGCTTAGTGACCCTTTAGAAAGCAAATATACCCATGTATATTTTAATCAGATGAAAAAGAGAAAGCTGACAGCACCTCAGAAGTGCCTCAGCTTCCAGAGAACTGCTGTCTTAAGTTATGTACCTGTTCCTACTTACTAAAGTTGAATGTTTGCTTGCTTTTGTTTCTGAGGTCTTTTATTTAATATTATGCTTAGGAGATCAAACCAAGTGTTTACTTTATTCCTTGTTGTTACTCCATATTAGTTAATCTTATAAATATACCAACACTTTTGTTGAATATTACTGACAGTGAATGTGACAATTTTAGATTTTTATACTAATCAATGCCATCATGAACATTCAATATGTATATGGTACATGAAATTTCAATGCTGAGCTCCACTGTGTGTGTGTTTGTATTAAATACTGGTAACTTTTTCAATAGTTTCTACAAGTTGATACATTCCCCAAGAATTGATTGGAGTTCATTTGCCTTTATCTTTACCAGCACTCAATATTTTCCATCTTTTTAACATTAGCATTTCTGGCAGGTGTAGAGGAATACAGACTTATGATCTGAAGCTGTGTTTCTCGGGTAGGTAACAGAAATGATTGACTTTTAATGTTCCCCACTCCTGAATCTCCCATTCTTGTCATGCTCTTCCTTTTTTAATTGGGTTGATTTTACAAATATGTAGAATGAGTCACCCCACAGTGCCTGCTTCTTGAGCCGTAGAGACTATAAATAAGTAAATACTATTACCCAAAGGATGGTTTGTAGACATGTGTAAAGACAAGGTCTTTAATTAGTCATATATTTTTTTATTTTTTTACTGTTTATTTAAATGTTCACTGAATGTCCAAATTTGGTTGACATTCTATTTGAATTTTTGTAAAAATTCTGTTTTTTCACTGAAGTTTGAACTCACCATTTCTAGTCAAATTTGTGTTAAAGCACTAAAATTCACAAAAATTTAAAAAACTACAATAATTTTGTTTCTAGATGTCTTGAAATTTTAAAACGTTGCATTGAGCGATGACTCAGTGACTCAAACACTCGCTTCTCTTGTAGAGGACAAAGCTTTAGTTCCCATCACCCGTATCAGGAGGCGCACAAATGCCTGTAACTTCAATTCCAGAGGACCCAAACATCCTCTTCTGGTCTGTAGAGCACCTGTACATACATGGTGCCCTTACATACATGCAGAAGTACACACAAACAAAAATAAATCAAAATCTAAAAAAGAAAAAAACTCTAAAAGTTTTACAAACATTGATAATACAAGGCAACTTGTAGTGCTGTGTATGAAACAATATTGAACACTCACAATGCAACATATGAAACTGCAAATCTAGAAAAGCTGTAATATGATGGAAATATTAACTACTTAGAAATATTTCCATGAAAACATTTTAAAAGGTTTGTGTCTTACCAGCCCCCTACCTTCTATAGCTCTTAACTCAGATGAGAACTAATCTTCATGAGATCCCATTCCACATCAGTAAACACTGTAGTTATCTCATTCCAATTTAAAAAGCATGTATCTAATAACTTAAAGTTACCATCTACAGTGTAAGAGAATACTCACTGTTTGTCTGGGTTACCTCATTCAGAATGATCACTTCCAATTACTGTAAGTGAAATTTAGCTGTATCCTGTAATTACATTTGCCTGTGATTTTCCTAATTTCACTTTTTTTAACAGTTGAATAATTTCCATTGTATAAATGTACCACTTTCTCTTGATACATTCATTAGCTGATGGAAATGTAGAGTATTTCCATTTCCTGACTATTATGACCAGAACAGCAATGAACATGCATGAGCAATTATCTCTAGTACTATACAGATTTCTTTTAGTATCTGCTCAAGAACAGTATAACTGGGTCCTGTATTAGATCTATTTCTAGCTTTTTTGAGGAACCTCCACAATGATCTCTATAGTGGCTGCATTAGTTTGTACTCCTACAAAAAAAAAATGTGTTCCTCTTTC
This sequence comes from Peromyscus aztecus, assembly GCA_902168405.1. Taxonomy (NCBI): domain Eukaryota; kingdom Metazoa; phylum Chordata; class Mammalia; order Rodentia; family Cricetidae; genus Peromyscus; species Peromyscus aztecus. The sequence goes on along the minus strand of CABHPQ010171303.1, from coordinate 44,103 downwards.
CCTCATCCATTCAGTACTTGTTGTCCTTTCTTTTAGTTTGTGTATTTTTTGTTGTTGGTTTGTTTTCAATAAATCTGGACCTCAGTTTCCCCTCCCTCCACTCTTCCCAGGTCCCCTGCCACCTCTCCTCTCCCCTAGATCCATACTTCCTCCATTTCCCTTCAGAAAAGAAGAGGTGTCCAAAGGATATAAAGTGAACGCAGTATAAAAAGATACAATATGACTAGGCACAAACCCTCTTATCAAGGCTGGTCAAGAAAACTCAGCAGTAGGAAGAAGTTCCCAAGAGCAGACAAAAGACTCAGAGACACCCCCACTCCGACTGTTAAGAGTCCCACAGAAAACACAAAGCTAGCAACCATAACATATATTCAGAAGGCCTAACACAGACCCTGGCAGGGCATAATTGCTGCTTTAGTCTCTGTGGGCCCCTATGAGCCCTGCTTAGTTGATTCTGTGGGCTGTATTCTCCTGGTGTCCTCAACCCTTCTGTTCCTACAATTCTTCCTCACTCTCTTCAGACATTTTGCTTGGGAAGAGATGAAATCTCAATGTAGTTTTAATTCTGAGAGCCAGTTTTAGTCAAGGATTCAAACCCTGAGAGCCTAATGTTACTCCATTTGATGGCTTTACACATCCTAGCAGTCCAAAGTGGATTCCATGGTGGGGCAAGGGGAACACAAGAAATTTGGAGGGAATTGTAGTGAGGATGAGACGGGGGAGTTAAAAGGGAGTAGGAGGTGAATTTCATCCAAGTATATTATATGCATTTATAAAATCCTCAAAAAAATTTTAAAAAATAAAATCAAAGTACCTCAAAACCCAGCTATATCATTTTAGGATATAGACCCAAAGGATGCCCAATCCTACCACAATGACACTTTCTCAACTATGTTCATAGCAGCTTTATTCATAATAACCAAAAACTGGACATAACCTAGATGTCCCTCACCTGAAGAATGAATAAAGAAAATGTGGTATATTTACAGAATGGAGTATTACTCAACTGTTAAAAAAATGACATCATGAAAGTTGCGGGCAAATGGATGGAATTAGAAAAAAAATCATTCTGAAAAAAAAAATCTAGAAAAAAACCCAAACACAGAAAGACAAACATTGTATGTACTCACATATAAGTGAATATTAGTGGTTAAGTAAAGGATAATCATGCTACAGTGCACAGACCCATAGCAACTAGATAACAAGAGAGGATCAAGGGGGACACATGAATCTCACTGTGAATGAGAAATAGATTAGATTTTGCAGGTGGACTTGGGGTGGGTAGGAATGGGAGCAAAAGGGATCAGGTGGTGGGAGAGAGTATACAGAGAAATGAATGGTATTTGGGGAAAGTTTTGAGGGGTGAACCTGCTGGTGTTGTGTGTCAACTTGACACAAGCCAGAGTTATCAGAAAGGAAGGAGCCTCAGTTGATGAAATGCCTCCATGAGATCCAGCTGTAAGGCATTTTCTTAATTAGTAATCAACGAGAGAGATCCCAGGCCACTGTGGGTGGTGCCATCCCTGGTCTGGCAGTCCTGGGTTCTATAAGAAAGCAGACTGAGCAAGCCAGGAGAATCAACCTAGTAAGCAGTCTGCTTCCATGTCCTCTGGATCAGTTCCTGTCTCCAGAATCCTGCCCTGTCTGAGTTCCTGTCCTGACTTCCTTTGATGATGAACAGCAATGTGGAAGTGTGAGCTGAATAAACCCTTTCCTACTCAACTTGATTTTTGGTCATGGTGTATTTTCCCAGCAATGAAACCCTAAGAAAGGGAGTTATGTGGAAACTAGTACAGATGAAACTCCCTGGAATCTATGAGGGTGACCTTAGGGAATACGCCTAGTAAAGGGAATACGAGCCTGAACAGGCCATCTTCTGTAACTAGGCAAGGCTTCTAGAGGTGGCACTGGGACACCAACCCAGCCACCCCAGCCAAAAAACATCCAACTTACAATCTGTCCTGCTTGCAAGATGTGCTGGGTTAATGGTGGCACAGACCTTGCTACAGTGGTCAAACAATGACAAGTCTAATGAGAGGCCCACACAAGAAGAAGCCTATGTCCAATGCTGCCTGGAAGGCCAGGAACTCGAGGCTGAATAGCACAGAGACATAAGATAGAACCAAACAGGAATGGCAAAAAAAAAAAAAAGGCAATGAAATGATTCCTACTGATAGTCTGCTTTACTCATAGATCAGTGGCCAGCCCAATAGTCATCAGAAAAGCTTCATCGCGCAAGTGATGGGAACAGATGCAGAGACCCACAGTCAAACATTAGGCAGAGCTTGGGGAACCCTGCATAAGAGGGGGAGGTAGTATTGTAGGGTACAGAAGGTTCAAGGACACCAGAAGATCACGGCCCACAGAATCAACTAACTAGGGCTCATAGGAGCCCACAGAGACTGAAGCATCAAACACAGAGCCTGCATGGGTCTGAGTTAGGTCCTCTGCCTGTATGTTATAGTTGTTTACCTTGGTGCTCTTGTGGACTCCTAACAGTGGAAGTGGGGTGGGGGGAGGTGTTTCTGACTCTTTTGGCTGCTCATGGGACCCTTTCTTCCTAACAGGGTTGTCTTGTTCAGCCTTGAGAATGAGAGTTTGTGCCTAGTCTTATTGCATCTTATTATCCTGTGTTCTGTTGATCTCCTTGGGAGGCCTGATCTTTCCTGAAGGAAAATGAAAGAGGAGTGGATCTAGGGGAGAGAGTGGGGCGGGGGGTGGGAGGAATAGGGGGAGAAGAAACTGTGGTCAGGATGTATTGTATGAGAGAAGAATAAGTAAAGAAGAAAAAAGAAACATGAATATGAACAGACATCCAAAACAAACAAAATACAGTGCATAGGATTATTCAACCACTATTGGAGTCGTGGGGGAGACCTCAGTTTCTAAGTGACTTCTTGTGAATCCAGTCAGAAGCCAATAGACAGGGGCATGTGAGGGACACAGTTCTAGGGATCAATCCCTCAGACTATACAGTCAGAAAGACAATGAAAGGACAAAGAATAATTAGAGGTAATAATTGCAAGATTATCTATGCATTTTTTTCTTTTTTATGCTATATAAAAAGAACAAGAGTGAGACAGCTTTGGTGCCCAAAGTTCTCAGTTTCATTGTTCTTCACACCACTTGCTCTGTGGGAGTTCAGGGTTTGGCAGTAATTTGAACATTTCTCTCCGACAAATGAGGCTGCAAGCTGACTTAATGGTATCAGTGGCACATAACCAATTATAGCACATACTAATGTCTTAACATTTGACATGAAATAATTAAAATACTTCAGAGTAACAGAACCTCGCAGTTTTCTTATTTGCTATAAAATTCTATTGTACAAAAGTGAGTGGATCATAGTAACCAGTCAATACAAGAAGGTGTTTAATAGAAAATTCCATATGAATACATTTCTAGTTTTTACATAATTGAATGTGATTGGCATACTGGACTGGGGTATCTAAACTATGACCCAAAGTACTCCTTTCTACATGTACACCATTAAATGAGTGCATTGCATATGCTATTTCCCCTTTCCTTCCACCTAAAGTGCTGTTTACTCTAATTACTGGCCACTGAGGAATTGCCCATCATTTGTAGGCTCAAATGAGAATCCAGTACTAATGTTTTCTGATTTTGTTAATCCTGAGATTTGCAAGAGAAAAGCCAGTTCCACAATTTTGAGCCAAATTTGAAGCAAGCTTTAATTAAATATTAAATACTGGCTAGGTAGACAGACTTTGGCCAGACCCACTCTCTGGAATCTCAGCCAGTAGTCATAAGACACATGTTGTAGGGCTTTTAATGATAAACCCAGAGGGCTACCTTATTTCCCATATGACTTTGTACAACTCCCAGCATTCCAGAAAGTTACCTGGTCTTTGAAGAGATAGGCCTTACAACTACAATTCCCAGCATTCCAGGAAGTTACCTGGTCTTTGAATAACTCCTAGCATTCCAAAAGTTACCTGGTCCTTGGGCAGGTGGATCTTATGGGTTAACTTTGGGTCTTACCATTTCCCACCTAGAAGGAAACATTGTCCCTTAGAGGTGCTCTTAACACTCTTCTATGCCATTTTTTGTTTTGTACATAGCCTTCTATCATTCATATTTCTTTATTAATTTTTCACATGATTTTTCTCTTTGCCTGTGGTTTATATCCTATTTTAAAAAATGAAACAACAAATCTCTTTCCTTGACTCTTTTTATCAGCAGAACACTGTGAGAGAAAGAGAGAGAGAAAACTCAGTCATAAAGATTCCTCTACTTAAGACTTTTTTCTTTCTGAGGGACCTATCTCAGTAGAAGGAACTCTGGAAGCTTTCAGGGGCCAGTTTTTACCTCCCACAGTAATCTCCTGGTATTTCCAAGAACATATAGAATCCCATTTCTTAAGCTACAGCATTGGGTATTGTAAACTCATTATCAAGTTATTTTATTGCTCCAGGTCTTTCCACATGGCATTAATTTTACCTGAAGACCTCGGGCCACAAACACCTCAACAAGCAACTTCTTTGCATCCATTGTGCTTGGGTTAAGTTTGGCTCAGCCCTAATTCTTTTGGATGCTTCTCCACCCCACATTTCCCCAATCTGCAGATAATTTTCACATACAATTTGCCATCCTATATAGATGCTAAATAGTTCTGTTATGATTAGAAGTACTCTCCTTGCTTTCCCTTCAGCATTTGGTCACATTGCATGTCACTTATAAACACTGAGTAAGTCCTTGTAGCAGGAAAAAAAAAATTAATGGGTTTAGTCAATCTTCTAGGCAAATTACATATTCTGTGCTAATTACATAACATAGAGACTCTAAAGGCACTTATAAACACTTTTTGTCAAGGAAACTTTGTTTGGACCTCTTCCTTGATTCTAAATCACCAAGATTACCCAGTAACAATTGTGATTAGTCAGTTGGAAAACTTTTTGCGCTGGATTTTTATCTTCCATGATGTCAATAAGAACCCATTTAGATCAAGGGTTACCCCTGTATTTGATGTTGTTGTTGTTGTTTTTCTCCTAATTTTCTATGCATCTGCCCTTTTCCCCAAAAGCTCCTTGGCTTTAAGTCTCCACTTGCTATTTTAGAATTGAGTCCAAGTCTATACGGAGATTTCTTTTCTCCTATTGCAACACTACCTAATGTAAATTGGTCATTACCTTAGTTACTTTCCCACCACAACTTTTTATTTTTATTGAAAATAGATTCATATCTCAAAAACATATCCTGACCACAGCTTTCCCTCCCTCTCTTTGAACTGCCCTCTCCCCCAGATCCACTCTTCCTCTGTTTCCTCTTCAGGAAAGAGCAGGCCACTAAGAAATGACAGCAAAACAGGACAAAATAAGGTACAATAAAACAAGGCAAAAGCCTCATACTGAGGCTGGGCATGACATTCTGCTATCCTCATATCGGTGCCTTGTCCAGTCATCATCAAAGAGGTTTCGACTGGCAGCAGATGGGAGCAGGTGCAGAGATGCACAGCCAGACATGATGAAGAGTCTAAATCAGAGGTCCCTATCAGGTCCTCCTCTTTGACATAGGGGAACCCAGAGGGAGAGAGGGAGGAAAGATTATAGGAGTCAGAGGGAATAGAGGACACCAAGGGAACATGGCCCACAATTTTAATTTTCTAAACACAATGCTTTTATAAAAGCGTTTCTTCAATCGAGCTTAACAGTGTATATCATAACATATGAACTTAAAAAAATTAAAACTTTAGTTTATAATTATTACTCTGATTGCTCATAGCTGTTATTCTATATTGATGATATTTCTATTTCTTCTTTCTCAATTGTCTAATCACTTATTAGTGCCCACAAATTTGCTAAGAAACTACTATGTGGTGGAAGTAAGAAAACCCTACTGGCCAGTGATTCACTCATACAACAGTTATCATTGATTGCCTCTTGTGTGCTGAGCACACAGTTAGAGAAACTGGATATGACACAACACATGATGAAGAGCACAAGCTTAATGCAAAATTGTGGACAAAGATAATTTTGTGATACCAATAGTAATAATAATAATAATAATAATAATAATAATAATAAATGCAGACCCTAACATGTCTGCCAAGCCAGTAAGGAGGGCAATATTATAGAAAAATAAGAGGCAAAGTGAACATAATAGTACGTATCAAATTTAATAGTGAATGTATTAAGTTAATAAAAATAAGGGATAGAAATTGTTCTGAAATTGATATTACATCCAGATGAAACATTTTATTACTAAACTCACATTGCTTTGTACAGTAAAGACAATGTAATTGAGTCAAATTTAAATATAATTTAAAATACAGTATTTTAATGAATTCAGATATCTTTGAACATTTAATAAATAATTTAGACTTGTCTCCTTCCCCATACAACTTATTAGGCAGCTATTAGAATAGATATTATAAAAACACAAGTGCACAATTATTTATTTGCAAATCACGTTTGTATAATTTTTCTTTTTCTTTGATGTTGAAGTCAGTGAGGTCTGTAGTGTTGATCTAAAGAAGGAAGATGGGGAGATTAAAATATTGCACATCTGACACTCGGCCCAGGAGCTTTAGCCCATGCTTTCTTGTGTTTTCACAGGAATGCTGTATGTTATATCTGACAATAATAGCCAAACACTATTTCATACTGATAAGATAAAGCTCACTATGATCACAAAGTCACATGTCAGGGGCACAGTCCAAACTTAACTACCAGATTCAGATCCAGAAGCTTTCCTGAATTCCCAATTGCTTCTTCAAATACCAGAAAAATAATAATTAAAATTGAAAAGGTTGGGATAAGGCATTAATTTGGGTGAAAGTAAGGCATTTGGAATTTTGAAACTCTGTTTTCATTTTATCTAGCTTTCACTGAGTCGTCCAGATGTTTTAGAACTGATGATTATGTATGTAAGAACAAGCCACACAAAATAGAAGGAGTCTAGGCCGGGAGTAAGGCTGTAGAGTGCTTGTCAGTCATTCATGAAGCCGCGGGGTCTACTCCTAAGACTGCATAAGACGAGGCATGATGGCACAAGCCTGTGATCCCAGCATTTGGGACGGAGAACAAAAGTGCAAGACGTTCAACACCGTCATTGGCTACCAAACAAGTTCCAGGCCAACCTTCACTACATGAGACCTGGCTCAAGCAAACAAAAACGATAGCCTCAAAATTATTTAGTTGTAGCGTAGTTATTCTTGTCATGAAAGACATTAATAAGAAAGAAAGATACTAACGTTTTCTCTATTTAACTAAAATAGAATAAAGCTCAGAAAAGACAAAATGACTTTCCCAGGGTCCCAAAGTCAATTTCTGGGAGCCACAGCATGAACACCTATGCTATAAGACCATTGATCTTTCTACAGTATGTTCTATCTTACCTGTTAATTCATTGTATAATATACATTTCCTTACCCTTCAAGTCCTATGTTTTGATTAATATGAACTTCTAAAGATACATTTTCAGCCAAATTATTAGGCATGAGATCATTTTTATTTTTCTTTTCTAGAGTAAGGCCAGAAATATTCAAGCTTACATAACAGTTGTTAGCCTTAAAATCCACAATGACTTCCAAATTATCTTGCCAAATGAGTTCAGCAACAAACGCCCCAATGGTCATAACATTAATATAATCATAAAAGTACCATTACATTAATTAGAACTTTGTAAATGCTGTAATTAAGATATTCAGTGACAGCTGTCTTTCCTGTCCCCAAGTGTTCCCAAGAAATCTCGCAACACCACTTATTTCTGAACCATCATCTGCCTGGAGTTGGGAGAAGCCATCTGTTAGTATATTTGAAATGTTAAATGACAAAGGAGTTTTAAACAATTATATCCCTCAGAATTCGTTTTGGAGGGGGAGAAAAAGAAGCAGCACCAGCAAGTGATGTTTAACTAAACCTAGATTGAGAGAAAACTAGGTGTTTTTTTACACTTGCATCAGCATCTGAGGGGGAGAGCAGTCTGGATATGGAGGCCAGTGAATCTGACCTGGTTCCTAGCTATCTGACTAAGGACAAAATATTGAACCTCTCTGACCCTATGTCTTCATTTTTATGATAAAGAATCATAGTAAATGAAGGCACACATACAGACTTTTTATTAATGTTGAGAAAATAAAAGGATAAACTTCAGTGTAACCTGTTAGAAAATTTCTACCAATGATTAATTTTATTTCAAAATACTGTAAGAATGTGCCTCAGGATGATGGTATCCTAGTCTTTTTCTACTTAAGGGCCTTTACAAAATATTCTTATTTTAGTTCAAAATACTACATTGCATGACATTTTAATAGATCTAAAAAAATGAATGTACTACTTAAGTTATTAGGAGGGGTTCAGGGACTCTGTTTCTGCTATAATCTGCTATTCCTTTGATTTCTAATACTGTTGTTGCACTTCACTGCACCTTAGCTAGAAAATGATGAAAAAAAAAGTTAGACCTAATATATAACTTTACTACTAAAACTATAAAATAGCAATAACAATTCACTCTCTTTTCTTCTCTTGTTCTCATCCTTGATGTGTCTATTAGTCATATTGTTTTTACAAGTGTTGTGGAGTCAGCACCGCTCACACCCCATTGAGTCTGTTGAAAAGTAATCCATAGAGGGGATGACATCGTTAAGACCATGTTTGGAGACAAGAAGACTAAGTCCACTAAGGTTAAGTGGACTGCTCAATGTTGTATAGCTTATAAGTGAGAGACTAGACACAATGCTCAGAGTACTCCACACCAAGGGGGATGTTTGTTTTAATAGTTTCTGCTAATACTTTGAAACTTGAATACTTACTTCCTCATGAAAGTATGGGGTCTTCAGAATTAAGATTCAGTCATCTCACTGACCCTTTTCATAGGATCTGGTATGGAAAGGTCTTTCACAATTATTTCTTTGCTTTTTTTGTTTTTTTAATTTAATTTAATTTTATTTTACAATACCAATTAGTTCCACATATCAGCCACGGATTCCCTAGTTCTCCCCCCTCCCTCCCCCCCACCCCCCATTCCCACCTCCTCCAGGGCAAAGTCTCCCCTGAGGACTGAGATCAACCTGGTAGTCTTAGTCCAGGCAGGGCCATTCCCCTCCTCCCAGGCCGAGCCAAGCCACCCTGCATAAGCCCCAGGCTGTTCAAAACCTGGGGCTTTTTTTGGTTTTAAGACAGGGATTTTCTATAATACCATGCTGGCCTTCAATTTACAGAGTCAGATTATGCTGTTCTAGAGAAGTAGTAGGTACTATAAATGTGTGCCACCATGACAGTTTAATGGTATCCAAGTCAGTGAAAAATCTGAGACAAAGAAAAGTTGGCTATCATGACTAAGGAGGTATAACTGTTAAGATAAAAGACATGATTCACATAAGATGTTCTAAAATACTGTAATATTTTCCTTGGAAATCACAGAAATAGATGATTTCTGTGCTACTCAAGAAAACTAAAAATTGCTTCAATGAAATAAGAGCCTATAGCTGTAAAAGTAGTTTATTCAATAAAGTGGTTGCCACAAAGCATGTAAACCTTAGTCTGAATATCAACACCCATGGAAGAAGCAGGGAATCATGGGATCTACTGTTCCAGTGCTGAAAGGAGCTCACTGGACAGCTGGCCTAGCTGAATTAATAAACACCAAGATCAATGAGACTTGTGTCACAAAATAGATGGAGAGTGACTAAGAAAGACTCCTGACATCCATCTCTGGTATACATACACACACAAACACACACACGCACACACCTGTGCTACATGTAAACAAACCTGAACAGAGACACCCAAACAAACCTGTGACATGCCAATAACTTTACACATGGTATTCTTATCAAACATTGACCTAAAATTTGATTCAACTTTTTTATCAATCATTTTTTCCTTCCCACTTTCTCTTATTCATCCTCTTACTCCTTTTCTCCTCCTTCTTCATCTACAAGTCAAAATTATTCACTCTTATAGCTGTTACAGAGTTTGACCAAGGCTACAAAACTAATGAATATCAGAAGCACTACTAAAAATTAATTCCACATTGGTATTTTGGATTTTGAAATTCTTTTGAAATCTGTTTACTGTCTGTCACAGAGTTCTTTGTATCTTAATCAGGGAGGCTAAGCAACCTTTCTTGACGCTGACCAAGTTTTAACTACAAAGGATGAGGTTTTATTTATTATTATTTTAAAACAACTGGTCAGGGCACAAAGAACAAGATACTGTAGCATGCTCAACCTTAAATGAGACATCTATATCATAACCCATCCTTGTAAAGCTCAGGGATTTTCTTGGAAGATATGCTGGAAAGTTTGTAAGAGTCAGGGGTGATGGATGACTACAAAGAGAACAGAATTTTCTCAACATAGAAGGACAGTTGAATATATGAATTTTCAACAATTGAGGCAGCATACAGAAGGCCTGTGTAAGTTCATCCAGACAAAATTCCAGGTGGAAGGAAGTAGATGTGAACGCCAACCACTAAGGAACTGCTGGCAGTTGATACCTACAGGTAGAGGGAGATTGAGTTATCATTGAGGATGCAGCAACTAGTGTGCTGCAGTGAAGGCCACACCTGAACAGTATATGGGCATCACACATCATGCTCAATGGGTTAAAAAAGAGAAGAGGTTACATTTGGGTAGGCTGGGAAGTGAGGACAGATCTGGGGGGAGAGCAGGAAGAGGATGAATGTAATCAAAATATATTGCTTGAAATTTTCTAAAAGCTAATAAAATGATTTGATTTTAAAAATGAAAAAAATTATATTAAAGCTTATTGAAACCTAGACTACGAAAAATTCAGGAAAATCTTGTTTTTACATCTTCTTTTACATGACTGAATTAAAAACTGAAATTATAGGATATAATAAATTTTGTATTAGTGCTTTTAGATTAATATACAAAATAATGGACTTTACCATGGGAGCCTCATACATAGTTTGTTTTTGTTAATCAGCCTCCCCTACTCCCTTCTTCCAACTCCTGCCCTACCACCTGGTATCTATGAATCTGGTCAACAATCTCTTTTGCAATTTTAAGGGAATAGACATTATACTTCATGATGCACTAATTATATCCAAGATGCATTTGTCCTCTCTGTGTGGAGCTGATGCACAAGGGCAGGGGACATAAAAAAATTAACATGTGTCCATTTCAATTTACTATTACCATTTAACCATATTAACAGTGTTCGAGTGAAGGAGAGTAATTTTTGATAAGTCTCATTATCTTTAAAGTATAATCCACTTATTTAGTAATAGATAATAAAAACTATTTGAATTTAAACAGTAACAAGAATAGCAATGAAAGCTTAACATTTTTACTGCTTATATATTCATAAAAGAGTTGTTATTCCAGACCTATCAACCAATGAGATAATTGATGGTAAATAATTTCAGCATCTCTACCTTCACTTAGTATAAAAGTCCCACATAAATAGCTAATGCTAGAGGTGGTATACTAATGGTATTGTTAATTATGTCTTTCAACTTATACTTTTTGACCAATGAAAGCTTCTTCATGAAAATAACAGGAAGTTTGGACAGGATGCTCTGTAACTGAGAGCATTCCTTGTCTACACACCTGAAAAGGAGAATTTAATCAACGCAAGCATAAATGGGGGTAAACAGCTTTGTTCCTATTGTGCCAAACTGAGATGTATAAGAGTATCTATTTAGAACTATAGATTCCTACCTGATCTTAAGTAATGTGGAGCTAGTGTTGAAATGAAGTAAATGTGATATTATCTACCAAAAGTGGAAAATGATTAAAAATACTTATTTTGCAACCAACAGAAGAACAAATAGACATTAACAAGCATATGAATGGCCCAAGAAAAAAGATAACTCAAAAATTAAATGGGAAATAAATAAGAGATAGATGCAAGTATTTTCTTTAATTCAAAATCTGTAAATATCAAGGTAATTTGGGTGGGAAACTGAATCAGAATATGAAGGTCAAATTTAAGGTTGGGTTAAAAAAACACACTAAAACTGTGAAAATAATAGGACAAAACACTTAAAATTAAAAATAAAAACTCAAGGTAAGATTCATTGTTTTTCTAAATAAGAAACCAAAATAAAGAGTAAAAATAGCTTAACAAAAAATGGAATAAAGCTCTCCTGAAAATAAAATGTCCCATATATATTAAATTAAGGAAATTGTTAAATTCTGAACAAATTTATTTGGTATTATATATATATACATATATATATATGTATATATATATATATTAGACCTGATAGTAATACTGTGTTAAGTCCATCGTCAATATTTTAACACTATATGAAAATAATCACTACTATAAACATTAGTGACTGTCAGAGAAAGAGGAGATAAGTATGATATTAAAAATTAGACTGCTATGTGCTTCTCTTAGTTAGGGTTTCTATTGCTGTGAAGAGATACCATGACCACAACAACTCTTATAGAGTAAAACATTTCATTGGGGTGTCTGGCTTACAGTTACAGAGGTTCAGTCCACTATCATCATGGTGGGGATCATAGCGGCATGTAGGTACATGTGGTGCTAGAGCTGAGTCCTACATCTTGCAGGCAACTGGAAGTTGACTGAATTCACACTGAGGAAAGCTTGAGAAAGTCTTCAAAGCCCACCCCCACAGTGACACACTTCCTCCAATAAGGTCAAATCTCCTAATAGTGCTACTCCCTTTGGGGGCCATTTTCTTTCAAACCACCACATTCCACTCCCTGGTTCCCAAAGGTTTATAGCTATGTCATAATTCAAAAAATGCGTTTGTTTCAACTTCAAAAGCCCCCACAGTTAATAACAGTCTCAAATTTGTTTCAAAGTCCAAAATCTCTTCTTAAATGCATGGAAACCTCTTAACTGTAATCCCCTTGTAAAAATCAAAATCAAAATGCATATCACATACTTCCAACATATAATGGCACAGAATATACATTACCATTCCAAAATGGAGGAAAGGGAGCATGGTGAGGAAATACTGGACAAAAGCAAGACTGAATACCAGCTGGGCAAACTCCAAACCCTGTATCTCCATGTCTGATGTAAAAGTTGATTGCAACACACTTCTTTCTCTTGGGCTGGTTCTACTCCCTTTTAGCAGCTACTAGACAGGTATCCCACGACTTTGGCATCTCTAACATCTTGGGTTCTCCAGGTCTCCAAGGCAATGCAGGCTTCAACCTCACAGCTTCACATGTTTGTTTGTTTGTTTATTTTCACTCTTTTTCTCTTGAGGGGCCCACCCCCAGTTCCTATATAAATCACACATGGAGGCTTATTCTTTCTTATAAATGACAGGCCTTAGCTTGCCTTTTTTCTTGCCAGCTTTTCTTAAATTATCCTGTCTACCTTTTGCCTCTGGGCCTTTACCTTTCTCTATTTCTGTATTTCGTTCTTCACTTCTTTCTCCATGGCTTGCTGTGTAGCTAGGTGGCTGGCCCCTGGAGTTCTCCTCCATATCTTGTTCCTAATTCTCCTCCTTTTTATTCTCTCTGCCTGATAGCCCCGCCTATTCTTTCCCTGCCTTGCTGTTGGCCATTCAGCTCTTTATTAGACCAATCAGGTGTTTTAGACAAAGTAACACAGTTTCACAGAGTTAAACAAATGCAAAATAAAGGAATGCAACACATCTTTGCATCATTAAACAAATATTCCACAGAATAAACAAATGTAACATGTCTTAAAATAATACTCTACAGCATTCATGCAATGTCCTCTCTACTAGGCCTCCTTTCAGGGACCCCCTGTTGTATGCCTGGCCTCAGAAGCTTTCCTTAGTTGCAAATTCCATACCCTATTTCTCTTATCCTTAACTCTAAAGCCAGAATCACATGGTCAAAGCTGCCAAGTTCTGCTGCTTACTGGACATGAAACATAGCACCCTCATTCAATTACATCTTCATCAAATTTCTGTCCTTTACTGCGTTAGCTTGGCTGTCCTGAAACTTGCTCTGTAAACCAGGCTGGCCTCAAACTCAGAGATCTGCTAACCTCTGCCTTCTGAGTGCTGGGATTAAAGGTATGCACCACCACTCTCAGCTCTAAGCTTTTCTTTAATTCCTTTTTACCAGTTGGAATTTCAGCTGGGTGGGATCTTACCCTGAGGTCACTACTCCCTCTATCCATTTCTTAATCAGTTTATCTCCTTGAACACAGGATTTAGCTCTATTCCACTTCCTGGTGCTCTTTTTCTCTTCAAAATTTACATTTTGTAACTTACCCTGCTCAGCTCACTCCTTTTCATTATAAATATTCATCAGCATTACTACTAAAAACTACACGCAGAGTCTATACTAAGCTGTTTTGACATTTCCTGTCAATTCAATTAATTCAAAAGTCATCACTTTAGCCTCAGGCAGACTCTTCAGACTAGGGCAAAAGGCAACCACTTTCTTCAACAAAATATCACAAGAAAGATCTCTAGGCAACATACTAAAATTCTTCTTCTCTGAAACCACTTGAGTGAGCTCCCTGCAGTTCCAATAACTCTTAGCACCTCTGTCTTCCATGCTCCTACTAGTATGGCACATTAAACAGTGCTTAAAACATTCCACAACTTTTCTAACCCAAAGTACCAAAGTTCATGTCACTCCAAAATAATGCATGGTCAGACCTATCACAATAATACCCCAGTTCCTGGTACCAACTTCTGTCTCAGTTAGGGTTTTTATTGCTGTAAAGAGACACCATGGCCCTGGAACTCTTATAAAGTAAAACATTTAATTGGGGTGGCTCGTTTACAGTTTCAGAGGTTCAGACCATTATCATCATGGTGGGGAGCATGGTGACCTACAGGCAGATGTGATGCTGAGAAATAGCTGAAAGTCCTACATCTTGCAGGCAACAGGAAGTTGGCTAAAGTCACTGGGGGAAATGAGCAAAAGAGACCTCAAAGCCCACCCCCACAGCGATACATTTCCTACAATTAGGCCATATCTCCTAATAGTGCCACTGCCTTTTTCTTTCAAACCATCACAGTGCTTTTAGCAAAACTGTGATGCGGATTGTTTTTTCAGCTTTAAAAAATTATATAGAGATAAACATGGAAACACTCTCACATAGATTCTGAGACTGTACAGGTTATCATCCAGGCAAAAGTAAGATTTTGTGCATAGTAGATTATTACTCTGTCAACTATCAGATTCTCTGATTGATTTGGTTATCATGATCCAGAATATTCCATAGTTATCCTTCTTTTTGTATGTATAAATGTCTTTAAATTTAATTACAAATGCCTTATTCTGTCTCTTTCCTCCATATTTTTCAATTTTTGACTTTTTTTACTTCTTTTATTTTTTAAATTTTAATATAATTAGATTATTTCTCCCTCCCCTTCAAGCCCTTGTGTATATCCCTTCTTGCTCTATTTCAAATTTATGACCCCTTTTCTTATTAATTGTTGGTAAAGGTATATGGTTATGAATAAGAAAAGAATGTATTTTTGACTTTAAAATAAATTATCAAATTAAAATCTTTATTGAAAGTAGTAGTATATTCATATATATTTCTAAATACGTAGATACAGTCAGCTCAGTCTGTATAATGTCATTTGTATGCTTGTTTTCAGCTCTGATCATTGGTATAGGGTGACCAATTAGTGTGCTCTTCCTGCTCTTAGCATTCCTTGGTGACCTCTAGTTCCTTATGTAGGGTTAAGCCGCATAGGATTTCCCCCATCACTTTGGCATGCCTATGTTTTTGTCCTTGATCAGATGATGTTTAGACATTCATGTTGCTAAGATTTTGGGTGTAGCTTATGACATTTCTAGGAGACACAATCTCACAGTAAATTTCTTGATTCTTTCACTCTTACAGTCTTACACCTCTCCTTTGCAGTGTTCGCTAATCCTTAGGTGTGGGAGTTGTTTGGTAGATGTATCCTTTGGCACTGGGTTCCATAACCCTGCATTTTGATTGGTTGTGGTTATCTGTAATGTGCCAGCTGTTGCAGAGAAATTTCCTTGATTATCTCCTCACTGAAAAACATTCAGGAAACTAGTTATGAGAAACACTAAAAGTCCTTTTGGATTATAAGATACTTTTAATCAGTACTTTATTAGTGTTCTTCAATAAACTGAGTCTTTCAATTCCACTAAAATGTGTATTTTCTGACAAAAGAAGCATGACTTTCCAACACTCCTACTAGACTTACAGAGAATTTCAGCATTTTATAACTAAAATGGACTTTGGAAGATCTGATGTTCTCCTTTGTTGAAAGTGACAATAATGTGCACAAAAGCTAAATAACTTATCCTGTATAATATACTTTAGTGTAGAGGGTGAACTCAAACTCTTGTGTCCTGTCTCCTCCATCATTGTGTACATCCTTGCTGCTGGAGCTGAATGCACAGCAAGAAAGTGACATACCAGACAAGACTTCATTGGAAGTCCTTCTCCTTGTGAGTGTCATTGCTGACTTTAAAGTGTCTATATTACTCAAGTGAAAATAATCAAAGTTCTTGAATGTTCTCCATAATGTCTCTGAAAGTCATCAAACCCTTACGCTAGCATTTTTTCATGGGCTTACTCTTATTCTAAATCATATCCTTTAACAGTCTTTCCAGGGACTAAGGGAATTACACTGAGTCAATACCATTGCATTCATAATTCAGGTATCTTGAGTATAAATTATATTTGCTCTTGCTGCCACTAGTCATTGCTCAATATTTAAAAACTTATTGGACTTTGATCAATTTCTGGGTCATCCAGCTTAAATAATCAAGTGGGCCCTCCCATTAGATTATTGAATGCTTTAAATAAAAATGTTTAAACATGTAAAGTGTAGTCTAAGTCAAAGCAAACACTTTTACACTGCAACACACCCAAATGTGAGCATCCTCACAGCAATGAGCTAGAAATGTCAAAACAGGTCATTTTCAAAGAGATTTGGAGTTTCCAGTTATTAACAGGTAGTATATTTTAGGCAGAAACAAGCAACTAATGACCTCTGAATTCATTTGAATTCTTTATCATGAGTGCATTTTTCATAAATATCACCAGCTGGTGGTAAAATTTCACATAAGACAATAGATTTTTACTCGTGTCTTTAACCTAAGAAATAACTTTGGGAAGATGGAGAAATCAGACTGAATATTTCTTATTCAGCAGTTGTAAATATGTAAGCATGGCATTGACCATCAGGTACTGAGTTTACAGTAGTATGCACAGGACATGACATTCAGAACACATCCCTTGGATCTTATCTTGATTCTGCCACTTACCTTTGCAAATCTTGGCAACTCACTGAATGGATCTCTACTTTTTAATCATTAAAATATGAATAACAGTAAATGTAGGGGGCCATAGCGAATATTAAATTTAAATATATATTTTAAAAGCTTAGCTCAGGTTATAACTATTAGACCATATGTACAAAAGAAATACTTTCCTTGTTTCCTTTTCACTCATATCTTCAAGTTGCTTTTGTCATCATTTTACTTAGTATGATTGGCCTATTGACTTGGATGATGTATCAGTTGACAATATGAAGTCAAGATCTCTGAGAATCTATAACCTATGTTCTTTCTACTAAATGCCAACATCTCTCTAAGCTCTGCATAAATAGCTGCATAGTCACATAGTTCCCAGCTGTAGCTCTACTCTTTAATTCAGCTTACAAATAAAGTCAATACTGTCACTGGAAGCTTAGAAGGTTAAGAAATTTTGTGTTTGTCTATTTATATCGTGGTTAAACAAGGAATGTATAGAAATGTAAATATTGTCTTCAAAGTACTGGCATCAATTTGAAAACATAATTAGCTTGATTTGAATCTCCTTTTGCAATCAATTATCAATCCCCATCCTCTAAACCTCACGATGATTCATTGAGCAAGTATCAAATTTATTATTCATGAATAATCAAAGTTGTAAAAAGTGAAAAAAATGCATTGTCTTGTTCATCTCAGAGAACTCATAGCGTGAAGAAGAATTGCTGAGCAAATACCCTCAGCAATACAAAGAATTGTGGGTACAAAATGCACAATGTAAGTGAAAGGCTACAGTAAGCTAGAGACCAGCCTTAAGAAATAAGATTAAAGGAAGTAAGATGAGCTACCAGGAAAATATCCTCAACACAGGTATGGACTTTAAAAAATAGAAACCAAATAGAAATGAAAACATAAGGATCTATTTATTCAGCCATTAGCACTAGGAATGTTTGAGCATTTCACAGTGCCACAGTGTGAACACGAAAAATAGCTGCAGCTCACTCAGTAGCAACAATATAACAGTTTAGCAATATTGTCCTTGTATATTTCTGCAGTTTAATCAGTTTGTTCAATTTTCTTAACTTGATCTTTATTGGTGGAGGGCAGCTGGCTTAGCATGTGGTAGTAAGTGCTATTAATTTGTAAAATACATTACACAGCAGTAGCTTAAAAGAATCAATAAAGTTATTGTATGTCCTGACTCATCATGTTCTTGTTTAGATTAGCAATGAATATTTTTACATACATTAGAAGAGGAGCAGTAAACTTAAAATCATCGGGATGAAGGGACATAGTTGACAAGTTATATATATAAAACCAATTGTGATAATTAGGTGAAGGAATTCTGTGTTTCACACTTATATCTAACATATATCTCATGAAAAGAGTACATAATAAAGATTTACAATAGTTTTAAGAATGTCTTGACATTTTAGTGCATTTTTACTTCAAGTACTCTCCTACTTTGTTGACTACTCCTGAGCATGAGGCCCGCTCTGGAGCCGGTTTGGTACACCCATTGTTACTCCATAGTAGAAAACTGAGAAGAATTATGTAAAATTTCCTCTTAATAAATGCCTGCCTGCCTGCTGCCATGCTCTCTGTCATTATAGTTATAGACTCTGACCCTGTGAAATTTCATGCCTCCAAACAAACACTTTCTTCTATAAGTTTTCTTTGTCATGATTTTTTGTAACCACAGTAGAAAAGTAATTAAGACAGAATATTAATAAATAATGTGAAAATTATACGCTAAATGAGGGGGAGAATGTAAGACAATCAAAATAATAAATCGTTATTGACCCTTACATAACAACCCATAAACTTTATGGTTAAAGTTGTTCAACATAACCACTTAGTGGCAAACTAGTTCTTCAAAACCTAGATGCACATATTTACTGGTTTATTTTTTAAATAAATTTGAAATCAATATATTTTGAATATGGTTTGCCCTCCCCCAATTCCTCCCAGTTCTTTCTCATTTTCATTAACCCACACCCACACCCACACCTTTTATTTCTCTCTTTTATTATGATACACATAGGCATCTAAAAAGTAAAATAATAATAGTAGTAGATAAAATAAAATCAAACAAACCAGAATAGGATAAATGAAGATGAAAAAAGAGCCCAAAACAAACTCAAGAAACACATATAGATGCAGAGACAAGTATTCAGACCCACAGAAGTCCAATAAGAACATAAAACTGGAAACCATAATTCATACTCAAAGGATCTGTAATGTTAAAATAAAAGCTCTGACAAAATATTTTGAGAAAATAACCTCCAAAAATGCCTTTGAGTTTGTTTTTACTTGGCCATCTACTGCTGGACATGGGGCCTGGCCTTAAGAGTGGTTTGTAAACCCAATGCGACTCCGTAGTGACAACTAATTTTTCATGTGTGAGTGGTTTTCAACTGAAGATATTTTCTTTGTTGGAGATGTTGGCTTATGTCTATTTCCCTTCTAAGCACTGAGACCCCATAGGCACAGACCTGTGCCAGTCCTGTGCATGCTTCTACAGTATCTGTGAGTTCATATGTGCATAAGTCCTGCTGTATTTAGAAAGTCTTGGTTTTTTTTGGGATTTTTCTTTTTTTTTTTTTTTTTGGTGTTCACCTTCTCCTCTGTCTCTTAGAATCTCTTAACATCTGCTTCTGTAGGGTTCCCTGAGACCTGAGGGGATGAATCTGAAGGAGACCTCCCATTTAAGACTGGGTAGTCCAAGGTCCCACTCTCTGCATATTGTATAGCTGTGGGTCCTAGTATTAGCTTCCATTTACTATAGAAGGGAGGTTCCTGATGAAGGCTGACTGAGACACTGATCTGTTGATATAGAAGAATGCCATTAGGAGTCATTTTATTGCCATGTTCCTTTAGCAGTAGTAGAATTTAGTTTTCCCCCAAGTCTCTGGCCTATCTAGTCTCAGGTGCTTGGCCATATGAGCAGTGTCAAGGGTCAGATCCTTCTCATGCAGTGGGCTTAAATCCAATCAGATATCAGTTGGTTAGTCCCAGGAGATTTGTGCTGCTGTGCACTAGCATATCTTGTAGACATGTCACCCTTGTAGATCAAAGAGTTTGTAGCTGAGTTGGTGTTTACCTTTATCCTTTGGTAGTGTGCAGAGTACCTTTCAGTGCCATGTTAGCTAGTCAGAGGGGTGAAAGTTCTAGATCAATGAGTTGTGTAGGTGTTGTCTTAAGGAAGAGGGCCTTAATACCAGTTTGTGGAGAGGAACCAATAGCCTTGGAATAGCATAGGTTATCTGAGAGTCCACATGGGAACACTTTGACCAACTCAATTAGATGTAAGCCATTCTCAGAACTGGAGGCTTCATTTGGTGGCAAGAGATGTCTGGTTGCAGCTTCATCTCCCCCAATTATTTAATTATTTGGCTATATCATTTCAATCATTTTCACAAACACACACACACATATACATATATATATGTATATATACATATATATATATATATATATATATAAAGTTTAGAAAG
The DNA here is from genome assembly GCA_902168405.1 of Peromyscus aztecus. Taxonomy (NCBI): domain Eukaryota; kingdom Metazoa; phylum Chordata; class Mammalia; order Rodentia; family Cricetidae; genus Peromyscus; species Peromyscus aztecus. The sequence goes on along the minus strand of CABHPQ010171303.1, from coordinate 23,454 downwards.
CTTTTACTCTATTATGTTTCCATGTCACCCTCTTAAATGGCTACAATAGAATGTTACTCAGCTCTTTAAAAGATGAAATCATAAATTTCTCAAGTAAATGGATGGAGATAGAAAAAAATCATACTGAGGTAACAAAGACCCAAAAAGACAAATATGGTATGTATACTTATATGTGGATATTAGTTGTTTAGTTTTTCAATAAGTAGGCTACAGTCCATGTAACCATAGAGGTCAGGTATAAAGAAAGGGAATAGAGGGGGATGGATCACCCTAGGAGGGAAAGTAGACTAGATATTATAGATGGATGGAGGGGTTTCTAGAACTGAAGGATCAAACAGAAAGGTGAGGGAAGCAGTGAGTGAGGTACATATACAGGAAGGGACAACTAAAACTAAGGGCTATTTACTGTTTATAATGTATGCATATATATGTATATGTATATTAGTGCATGTAGTGTATATGAATAACACATATGTAGAAATGAATAAAACGTTATGCTAGGTCTATAGAATCCTAGCCTGTAGAGAAGAAATAGAAGTGTAGTGTTAATTATGCAGGAAAATTACTTCTTTATATATTTGTTCATCTGTGCAGAAAAGAAATACAGGAAGGACAAAGAAAAATCTAATGATAATGGTAATTCTACGAGGTACATTGGGAGACCTATGAAAATGGTAATGCCTATAGATTGAATGAAACAGTGGTACTTTTCAGAATATGCTACACTGCTTAATTCAGATTTTGAAGCCACATTAGGCTTTCACAGTCAAAGAAGAAAAATCAGAAAAGTCAACAATATTAGTCAAAACTTCTAAATGGTATGCAAACATAAATAAATGAACCTAACTCATTTTAAATTAGTCATATTTCTAACATTGATTCATTTCATTGTTGTGGCAAGTTACCTGATGAAAGCAACTCAATGAAGGAGTGGTTTGCGTTAGCTCACAGTTTGAGGGCGCAGTATATCATCTGAAAGGAAGGTGTTACAGCAGGAGAGAGAGGAAGCTGGTCACATTGCTTCATAGGTGTGCCCTTCCCTGGGGAAGACTATTTCAGATTAGGTTTTTCCTATGCTTTGGTGGTGTCCTCCAAAGACTCAAGTGTCAAAGTTCATCTTCTACAGTCAGGAGAAAGCCTACTCACTGGACTCATTTCATCTGTGGTGGCACACGCCTTTAATCCCAGCACTCAGGAGGCAGCGCCAGGCAGACCAAGGCCAGCCTGGTCTACAGAGTGAGATCCAGGAAAGGCGCAAAGCTACACAGAGAAACCCTGTTTCCGAAAACCAAAAAAAAAAAAAAAAAAAGAAAGAAACAAAGAAAAAGAATTATTGGGCCCCCAGCCTTCTCTTGAACTTAGTTCATTTAAAAGAGGAAAAAAGAAAAAAATAGCACAACATGGGAAAATAATCTGGGCTTTGAAGATGACATCTAGAAAGTTCTGCCCAATCTGAAGGATGACCAATAGAAGTTCTCCATCCTCAGTAATAGTAGTGTTGCTAGGATGATCCAGAGCTGCGTGTGAAGACAGAAAAGAATGTCTCCTGTTTTATTCCAGACAAGTGGAAGTAAGTTGCATTGACTCTTGCAACTTGTGCTTGAAGAGAATACTTTTTATAAATAGTGTATAGAATAGAGAGGTTGTGACAGTTGCTTCATTTGATTATGTGGCTTCAGAGACTAACAGGTAAGGAGATAAGGCACAGAATTAGCAACCACCATTTGAGAATTTTCAAGCTATACCTTTTGACATGCCCTTCACCCTATTTGGTGTTCTTTCAAAAAGAAAGCTGGGGCCTGTGTTGATGTCTGTGTTCCATGTCACCTCAGGGGCAGTAGGAACCATGTGTAATGAAACCAGAGGGCCATGCTGAGCTGGCCCTGGGATAGCTGTCCCTGCCCCTTGCTGGATGCTGCAGCAAAACATTTGGCTCCAACCCTCATGAGAGAGCTAGCCCCCACATACACACAGAAGAGATGACCCTACTCTTCACTACTGGCAAGGGAGAAGTGACCATGATGGCATGGGTGTAGAGGACTTGGCTCTGCCCCTTGCCTGAGCAGGGTAGCCCCAACAGCCTGGACTGATCAGCTAAACTGCCACCCAGGCCCACAGCTGGGTCTGTGGTTTTCCCACCATAACATTTACCCCATCGAGGACCTGCTGGAGCTAGTGAAGGGACTGGTCCTGGAACCAAGACCCACATGATCTCCATCACTCAGAGTAACCATGGGGTATCTAAGAGGAGTTTCAGTGAAGGCCCAATGATGATGGTGTACCAGAAACCAGAGGCTTTGAACCAGACCAATGACTCATTGCAATGAACATTTGAAGGTAAAGCCAATTGGACAAAATGGTATACTGTGTGAGACACTACTCCCGATGACACCAGGACCAATGAAGGAGTTTTGGAGAGGCAGGAAAGAAGGTGAAGTGAAGAGGTGTTTGTTTATTTGTTTGTTTGTTTTGTTTTGTTCATCTTTTTGTTTTTCCTTTTTGTTTGTTTGCTTGTTTGTTTTCTTTTGGATTGGTTTGATTTATTTTTATTTTCTTTTGGGGGGTACTGCAGGGGTGAAGGAAGGATGTGGAGGGACTGGGATATGAGCAGAATTAGGGTGCATGATGTGAAATTCCCAAAGATTCAATAAAGAAATTATGTTAAATTAGAAAAATAAATGTCAAAAAACAATAGCTTTGAGTACAATTACAGATAACTCTATCACTCAATTTCTGGAAAAAATAATAAGATCACTGAAACAGTCACAGATTGCATCTGTTTCCAGGAAGGCTAAGAATTTCTTACATCGCCCGATGACTGTGTTTATAGGACTCTCAGAAAAGAGATAAAATAAATGAAATAAATATTTACAAAGAATTTTGTAGTGCTAATGATTTAACTTCCTTTAAACAGTTTTCTACTACCTAACTTTAGTTTTATGAATCAGTGCATGTCTTTGCTGTTTGCAACTGAGTCTCCTTCCATGGGATCAAAGCCTTATAGATTTTTTAAAATTTACATACTGCATAAACATCAGCTCTTCTTTATTGTCCACATTTATTTCAGCACTGAGTATTTTCAGATACAGTACTATATTTAGCTTGCACAAACCAGACACATCTATGTAGGACAAAGTAACTCGTCATTCAATTATTTAACAACACTATTAAGTCACATTCCAGGCATTGTCCAGGGTAATCTGTATTCTGAAATTAAGAACTCTTAGTTCTAGAGAAATCACGTTCTGAAAGAAAAGACAGACAAAGCAGCAAAATGGGATTGTCCGGAAGGAAAATCAGGGTTCTGTCATGACACACAGGACTGTACTCTAAACCAAGTTCTGCTAACAAAGGTTTAGCTAACAGCCTTCAGGGTGGTGGAAAGGGATAGTTTAGGAAGAGAGCAGTTGCAAGTTTATAAAACTCAAGATATCCATAAACAGTTTTATACTCATTCACTTTATGTATGGAAGCTAAAGCTCAGAGGCAATATCCTGTATGTATGTTAGCTTCCAGTACATCTATAGCTCTAGACACTATACCAACATATGTTTCACTGTCTTAGGCATAACTGAGGTATTTTGAGTATATGATTTCTATAACAGCTTGGTTTCTAAGAACATCTCTCAATATTCTTTTTATATGTTTTCATCACATCTCCATTATCTTCCTCTACACATTTCATAAGAAGCTTAAGAAATAAATACTTGACCAGGACATGATTTCAAGGGTTAGATTAGGAGTTTTGGTACATCACTTTCTCAGAAGATCCAGTTCATGAAGTCAATCAATAAAGCAATGTTTAAAATTCTCAAGAAGAAATTGAAACACACAAGTTTCAGAAATTTTGAGTTAAGCATTTCATTTCAAACCAGAAATCTCTGTCTTTTCTAATTAGCTTCTTTAGTTTTCTGAATTTCTCTTCACACAGTATATATATATATATATATATATATAT